>PVHP010027704.1:0-23640 GCA_004024765.1 Zapus hudsonius
CCCCCCCTTCAAGCAAAGGCTCTCCATTAAAGTGTGTTGAGAAGAATCCTCGAGTCGTGGTTGTTCTTCCTCGCTGCTCGAGGAGCTCGCCACAACCACTGATATGAATCTTCAAACCAGGCACAATTTGGGAGGAAACAATTTATTATTCAAGGTACAGATCCACGGGAAGTCTCATAAAAGTGAAAGAGGCTGGCCCTCTTTAACAGGTTCGAGCAGAGAGAAAAACCCATCACCTACACCACACACACAGAACAGGAAACAGGCAAGAGGGCCAAGGAGAGAATTTCTTCCCCTTTATATAGCCTTAGGGTGGGGTCTTACAACCCTTTCTCAGACCTAATGGCTTCCTGAGTCTCTGGAATTTCCTTCTTGTACTGCCCACACAGGAAAGGATGTTTACTTCTAGCCTCTTTGAGCTTCTTTACATTCTGCCTCTTGCTGAGAGGCTGCCTTCCTGTAAACATCCTCAGAGACCCACCCAAGATAAATAAGAAGATCCAAGTTGACAACAAAACCTAACCATCACAGTCCCTTATGCCTGCACAAAAAGAATACTTAACCACTAAACCACCTCTCCAGCCCTTAGTGATGCTCTCTTTGCAGAGATTAACGTACTACTTTAGGTTGCAAAGTTAATTATTTTTGTTTGTCAATTACTAAGACAAACGTGTCCCTAGACTCAGCATCAAGGATGATGCCATCCTGAATTCTTTTTTCTCCATTCTATAGCCCAAGATACCTTCAAACTTGCATTGCTGCTGGCCTAGCCTCTGGAGTTCTGGGATTATAGGCATGCTACCAAGGCACACCATATTCTAACTCCATCTAACAATGCCAGTGTACCACCAAGTCTCCAACTCTAGCTCCCTCCACTGTCCCAGTCTGCCTCTGACATTCTGTCATGTCAACACTCTCTGTCTCCCCCACTTACCTAGCTATTTACCTACCATAAATATTGACTCAAAGATCTCTATAATTTTCAAAGCTCTACAATATTCTGTCATAAATTATTTTGGTGCTCATATTGCCCCCTTTGAGAAAATTCTAATACCTAGAACTTGATTATAAGAATTACTATGATAAGAATTCTTTTATTTTATTTTACTTTATTATATTTGAAACAGAGAAAGAGGCAGAGAGACAAAGAGAGAGAGAATGGGTGCACCCGAGCCTCTAGCCATTGCAAACAAACTCCAGATGCATGCTTTGTGCATCTGGCTTTTCATGGGTAGTGAGAAACTGAACCCATGACATCAGGCCCTACAAGCAAGCACCATAACTACTGAGCCAACTCTCTAGCACAAGAATTCTTAACCTCAGAAATTACAGCATATCTCAACTTCATCAGTAACTTTTTTTTCCAAACCTCTTACTGAAAACTCAGGTATACTGACATCCTGGAAAGAGATGAGCCACACCAGACCTACCGAGGAGGATCCATATGGAACCCCAAAGAGAATGGTGGGATAAACAAGAGACCCATAACCACAGCCAATCAGTCAACACAGGATAAGCCAGACAGACACCAACGATTTTCCACACAACCTAAAGCAGAAGTACAAAGGCACCTAAGACCTCAACAATAAAGCAGCCTTAATACTCACCCACCATGACTCAGGGAACTGAGCGGAAGAGGGGCAGAAAAATTGTAAGAGCCATGGTGAGGGAGAACTCCCAGAGACATTAACCCCCCCCCCCTCAGTAACATCATACTAAGGCAGGTGGAACCAGGCTGACTCCTAGGATATCCATAATCCCTTACCCCATGGACTGATCCAGACTACCCACGGAGGAGGATATCCAGCTGATTGGAGATAGGGAAGAGGGACATTGGGGAGCTGGGGATAACAACTCATTATTTGTTCATTAAATGTATCTCATTATGGATAATAATAAAAAAAGAATAAAAAAAAGAAAAGAAAACTCAGGTATGCAGCTACTGACTCACACATCTGACACAATTCCAAAATGGAGTTAGTCTGCCTGTTTCTGCTGTCTCAGGTTGACTTCATGAATAAATAACCCATAGCTGATCTTTCAACTCACTGTTCTAAAAGCTTGGGTATGTATCAGCTTCTACTGTTATCATACACCTGTAGACACTGGGTGTAGTAGTACACACCTTTAATCCCAGTACTCAGGAGGTAGAGGAAGGAAGGAATTTCCAGTCTTGACAGGCTAAATAGTGGGGGGGGGGGGGACAACAAAAGAAAAACAGGTTCCTCCTGCAATCCAGAGAGCTGCAGCCATATTCCTCCACCCCCACGCTGCTATCCAGCACAGGTAAGGAACATGTTTTAGCATCAGAACATCAGTGTCCTAATTTACCTACAAAAACAGTGGTGAAGCCACTGGTGGCTCATGCCTATAATCTCAACACTTAGTAGGGTTTAGAACTGTCATGAGTTCAAAGCCACCAGCCTGTACTAGAGTGAGTTACAGGTCAGCCTGGGCTAGAGTGAAACTCTGCCTCAAAACAAACACGACACAAGAAAAAAGCAAAGAAAATAAAGGCAGTGGTAGAGAGGCTTCACTCTGGCTTCCCAACTTTTGTATCACAGCCGCTGCAAAGCACCACACAGGCTTGGCCCTCATTATGGTCTAGATCTTAAATGTCTCCCAAAGGCTCATGTACTGAAGGCTTGGTCCTCAGCTGACAGTACTACTGGGAGGTAGTGGAACCTTTAGATGAAGCCTTCAGGAAGAGAGTTGGGTATTGGGGATGTGCCCTCGTGGGGAATATTGGAGACCCTGTCCTATCTTCTGTCTCACTTGGATTCCTGATCACCTTGAGATGAGCTGCTTTGCTCCACAAAACGCTCACTCTGACCCAGCAATAGAGCCAGCTGAATACAGACCGAGAGAGATCAAAATAAACTTAGCTACTTTAAATGGGTCAGTTCTGGATGGGACTGTGGGTCATCCATGAACACCAGCCTAGACCTGGACACTGGTATTCCTCCAATCACTGTCTAAGCACTTCTTTCTTAAATTCTTCTTCCTTAAACTGCCCACAGGGATAGCTGTTGCTGCAACGGAAATTGAATAGAACAAAACAGATAACAAAAAATATATAAACAAACAAGACCATACAGATAGTGATCACAGCTAAGAGGAAACAGCTATGTAGTAGAGAAAAGACAAGGCTGCTTTGAAGACAGGAACCAAGGAAAGCCTCACTGGGAACTTGACCTTCTGGTAAGGAAAGGAAGTTCAGGAGTTGGTTATGGTTCAGACAACCAGGCCAGGAAGCACCCATGCCAGACCACTGTGGTGGGAAAGAATCTGGCATGTTCAAGAAGTTGTATGAGGGGCTGGAAAGATGGCTCTCTGGATAAGGCACTTTCCTGCAAAGTCTGATGGCATAGGTTCAATCCCTAGTACCCACAAAGTGTCTGCAGTTCATTTGCAGTACTGGCGCTCTCTCTCTCTCTCTCTCTCTCTCTCTCTCTCTTAAATAAAATTTTTTAAAAAAAGAAGCTGAATGGTGATGAGGACATGACTCAGTGTTTAGTTAAAGGAGCTTGCTTGCTGGCCTGGGTTCAATTCCCCATCACCAACATAAAGCCAGATACACAAAGTGACACATGCATCTGGAGTTCATGTGCAGTGGCCTTGGTGTACCCAGTCTCTCTCTCTCTCTCTCTCTCTCTCTCTCTCTCTCTCTCTCTGTTTGTGTGTGTGTGCGCGTGCACGTACATGCACACACTCTCACAAATAAATTAATTAAAATATTTTTACTCATTATGGACAATAAATTTTAAAAAAAGCAAATAAAAAAAATAATATTTTTAAAAAGAAGTTGGTGAATGGGTGCTGGGATGGCTAGAGGGAATGGTGGAAGGGCAGGAAGCAGCTCGAGCAAGAAGGGGAAAGCCAAGCTATTCTGGTCACATGAAGGAGCATGGTTTTCTTCAAATTGCTATGGGAGCCACTAAAAGGAAGGGAAATAACATGTAATCAATGTCTGAAAATGAGCAATAGGGCTGCAGAGCAGAGAGTAAACAGAAGGCAGACTTAGGAAGCAGGGACACCAGCAGGACACTCTCCCAGGAGTGAGGGCACATAAAGCCATGGTGTGGGGCTCAGGAGGTGGCAGGTATGGTGGAACAGGGGGATAGAATGGAGTCATGTTGCCAAGGGATACTCTGTAGGATTAGCCGATGGCAGAGGTATGGAAGGGAACATTGAGGGGTAGATGGGGAGAGCCAAGGAGGAAGCAATGCAACTTTTGGATGTGCAATGTTATTTCAATCAGTCTGCAAAGCTATGCTTGCTCCTGAAAATTACACAGAGGATGCTTATCTCCAGGCACCTCAGTTGAAAGGGAATGCCTTACTTACAGATAAGGGTTCTTTACACACACCACAGGTGCCTTAGTTTCAAAATGTCCATTCCTAATCTGTCCTTATAATGCCTTCTTCCCCAAGCACAGACCCCATTCCCATCTGGACTGGATGGTGTACCTTCAAACAGGAGCACAGTGCTTTTTCCACTTTTCACCTAAGAAGTCTTCATGTGACATCAGATATATAGGTGTATGAATAGATATGCAAAGCAAACATTTTCTGATAATAAAGCATAAAGAAATTTATTTTAGCCGGGCATGGTGGCGCACGCCTTTAATCCCAGCACTCGGAGGCAGAGGTAGGAGGATTGCCATGAGTTCAAGGCCACCCTGAGACTACATAGTGAATTCCAGGTCAGCCTGGGCTAGAGCAAGACCCTACCTCAAAAAAAAAAAAAAATACACACACACACCTTGGCATACATATATTAAAAATGAAAATACATTTGGGTGCTGAGGTAGATGTGTTGTTTCTTTGGTTGTGTGTAGAATATGTAATATGTGTGTGTGATGTGATATGTATACACATGTGCAAGGCCAGAGGAGAACTGTCCTCGGGTGTCCTCTCACACTTCTGCCTCATTTCCTTGAGACAGAGTCTCTCACTGAACCTGGAGCTCAGAGTTTTTGGGAAAACTGCAATGATCCCTGTCTCTGCCCCTCATTGCTAGGGTTACAGGCATGCATGACCACACCTGGCTTTTCACACAGGTGCTGGGGACTGAACTCATGCTTGTGGATAAGTACTTTACCTCACTGAGCCATCTCCCCAGCCCCTCACTGTTTTTTTTTAATATTTTATTTATTCATTTCAAGCAGAGAGAGAGAGAGAGAGAGAGAGAGAGAGAGAGAGAGAGCCCACACCACCTTGTGGGTCTGGCTTATGTGGGTCCTGGGGAACTGAACCTGGGACCTTAGGCACTGGAGGCAAGTGCCTTAACCGCTAAGCCATCTCTCCAGCCCCCTCATTGTTTTTTAACAAAGAATTAAATCTTAGAGCTCAGAGTGCAGGCCCACACACACCCTTAATCCCAGCACTTGGGAGACAGAGGATCGCTGTGAGTTTGAGGCCAGTCTGGAGCTACAGAGTTCTAGGTCAGCCCTGAGCTAGAGTGAGACCCCTACATAAAAAATAATAATAATAATAATAGTTGATACTATAGGATATAGAGCATTTTCAACATTTTTCAAAGTTGACCAACATCTTGATGTTAAAACAATCAGTGATGAGAAAGCCACTTCACATAAATATGTAAAATAATAGAATCTGCTGAAAAGTAGTTCAGAAATAGATGGAATTGCTGGCCTACTCCCAAACCAAAATTTATCTAACAAACTTTTTATGAAACTCAAACAGCAGTTTTTTGTTCTTTTTGTGGCTGTGTTTTTGTGGGTTTTGTTGTTGAGGTAGGGTTTCACTCTAGTCCAGGCTGACCTGGAACTCATTCTGTAGTCCCAAACCAGCCTCAAACTCATGGCAATCCTCCTACCCCTATATCCCAAATGCTGGGATAAAAGGCATATGCCACCACACCTGGCTTCAAACAACAGTTTTATTTTTTTAACAGTTTTATTTTAACATTTTGATTTATTAATTTGAGAAACAGAGACAGAGAGAGGGAGGGGAATCAGAGTATGGGTACACCAGGGCCTCCTGCCACTGCAAACGAACTCCAGATGTATGTACCACTTTGTGAATCTGGCTTTATGTGGGTACTGGGGAATTGAACCTGTCAGGCTTTGCAAGCAAGTGCCATTGATGGATAAGCTATCTCTCCAGCCCAAAAAGCAGCTTTAAAGTCATTCTAACACAATGTTACCCAAAGTTATACTATCTTGATACCTTAAATGAAGAATGGTAGAAATAAAAAATTCTTTGTTTTCCATAACTAACTCCATAGTTTCAATAAAAGAAGAAATTTTTATATAAAGAGTGAAAAAAGTGCAATTCATAACTATAACTATGTGATAGTCTCAAATCTGAGCCAAGGTGTTGTGTGGCATGATGGCATGTGCCATGCAAAATGTGTGTGTGACTTGTTCAGGGCCAAGGCTGCAGTGAGTCATGTGATATAGGAAAACACTGCCAGAAACACCTCAGGTGCGTTACATGTTTGGTTTCAAACTAACTTTTGTCACTGCTTATTCAGAAACCTTTTACTGTTGCCAGAATTTGTGCAAGCACCATATTCAGTTACATGAGCTCCATGGGGTTGCACCTCACCTTTTAAGAAGCTGTGCTTGACATTAACCTCTGCCTCACAAACTGTAAATGAAGCCAAAGACATGAAAAATTGAGAAAGGTCGTTCTTTCTAAGCTATTAGCTTTACATTTTAAATTGAAAACAGTTTGTTATTTGATTAGACTTAGCAAGCACCACACTGTAGTAAACTGATTTCTATTTTTTTTTTTATAAAATCAAACTTGGTTTGCTTTTTGTCAGATAAAAAGGAATTCCAAGAAGCTCAGTATTTTCTATCTTAGAAAGTTGTAAGAAATATTACATGTGATTAATCTAAATAAACAAGCTATTAGACCTGTGAACATTCAAAAGAATCTTTTAAAAATATCCTTAGCATATAGTGTGACCATCATTTTTGTGAGTGTTCCATGCTATGCAATCTCATGTAGCCTAGGAGTTTTAGGCATTAGTGCCTTGCCCATCGTTCCTTGACTTGAGCCAGTTCTCCAAAAGGATTTTTACCACTGTTTATGTTTTAAAATAAAATTTAAAAATGAGACCTCTCCTTCTTAAAGAAAATTTTAAAATTACTATCAACAATGAGCATGCAATAACAAGATATGCAATATGGCTAGCTGCAGTATTTGAAAAAAATTTTCTAACTATAATCTTCCCTGCTCTTAAAAAACCCCCTCTCCAGGGAATCTCCAGGGGAGATGGCTTAAGGGTTAAAGGCACTGGCTTGTAAAGCCTGCCATCCTGAGTTCAATTCCCTAGAACCCAGACACAAAAGTTGAGGCAGCAAGATACCCTGGTGAGCCTATATACACACATAAATAAAATATATATATATTTTTAGACAGATGTGGTAGCTTATGCCTTTTAATCTCAGCACTTGGGAGACAGTTAGGATCACTGGGAGTTTAAGGGCAGCCTAGAACTGCAGAGTGAGTTCCAAGTCAGCCTGGGCTAAAGTGAGACCCTACCTTGAAAAAATATACATACATATGTGTGTGTGTGTGTGTGTGTGTGTGTGTGTGTGTGTGTATGCAGTCTTGTTTAGTCAACAGGTCATGGCTTAAAAATGCAATTGGGCCTCCTTCCAGGAGGAACCTAAATATATTGGCAGTTGCCCTGATGGGCATCATCTACATAACCTACACAATGGTTTTCTTGCAAAAAGAATACACTGTTCCTGAGGGCAGGCTGGGACAAGTCATGAAGCTCTTTACCCTCCCTTCTGATGTCACTCATGAAAAACAGAAGCAGGCTGGGCTGTTCAGGGTAGCAGGGCCCAGAAAGTGAACAGGTTGTCTTTTTTTTTTGTTTGTTTGTTTTTTTTCTTTTTTTTGCTTCCCTTGGCTAAAAGTGGAAAATGTCCTTCAGCCCATAGGAAGGATCTGGGTTTTCCTTATCTCTATTTTCCAGAAGGAGATGCCCTTTCCTGGAAACCAGATGTGAGGATGTGACTAAGACAAGGCACCTGGACACCTGGCCTGGGAACAGGACTGACCAGCCTAGCCCCCATCACTAAAACCTTATTCCTGAAAGGAACTTTATCCAAGTCACTATGCCAATTACCTACTCAAGATCCTTCCCAACTTGGAGCTTTCTGCTTTACTTTCTTTCCTAAAACACCCATTCTGCCCCCCACCCCCCTATTGGAGCTCTACCTCCTTCTTACAAGCTCTATAATAAAATCTGTCTAAACCTCACCTCTGTGGTCCATAGATTTCACTGGCCAAATTCACAAGACAAGACCATAGAGGCCACTGACTCAGTAGAAGTTTTGTGTGATACTGAGCATCCAGCACTAACTCTTCAGTTAAAAGCCCAATCAAGGGCTGGAATGATTGCTCAGTGGTTAAGGTGCTTGCATGCAAAGCCTAAAGACCCGGGGTTCGATTCCCCAATGCTCACATAAAGCCAGATACACAAAGTAGTACATGCATCTGGAGTTCATTTTCAGTGGCTGGAGGCCCTGACATACCCATTCTCTCTCTCTCTCTCTCTCCCTCCCTCTCTCTCACGCATGCTCTCTCTCTCTCTCTCTCTCTCTCTCTCTCTCTCTCTCTCTCTCTCTCTCTCTCTTTCCCCTCTCTCTCACGCATGCTCTCTCTTTGCTTGCAAATAAATAAAAATTTTTATAAAGCACAACCAAAATGGCTCATCATTCTCAAAGACACCCAAAATTCCCTGTATTGTCACAGTGTGCAAGCCACATCAGCCCCTGACCCAAAAGTATCTTGCTCTATAGTCTGCTTTGTCCTCAGTACTTAAGAGTAGATGCTCACTTTCATTTATAACTGAGGAACTTTATTTTCTCAATTAGCACTCTGTCAATTGAGCTATATCCCCAGACCGATACCCTACTCATAATAACTAAGCCATTTCTGCAACAATTAACTCACTCCCATAATGATGGCATTAACCCATTCAATCCCTATCACCTTTTTTTTAAAAAAAAAAAAAAAGGATTTTTTTAAATTATTTTTTTAAATCCCAGTCACCTCTTACAGGTTCTATCTCTCAACACTGTTGGATTGGAGTTTCTTGATTGAGTTTCTAATACTGGAACTTTGGAAGACTGGGTTAGAAAACAAGACCTTTCCTGGGGGGGGAGTCAGAGTAAATTCTCTCCCCTGGTTAAAAGGATAAAATATGTTGTTAGAAAGTACTAACTTCTGGGCTGAGGAGATAGCTCAGTGGTAAGGTGAGGCAGGGGGTGGGAGGATATGAACATGGACATGCCAAGGCCTCTAGTCACTGCAAATGAACTCCAGATGCATGCATCTGGCTTTACATGGCTTCTGTGGATATGAACCAGGTTATTACGGTTTGCAGGTAAGTGCCTTAATCACTAAGCAATCTCTCCAGTTCTGTAAATAAGCAATTTAATTCATAAAGCTTACAACATATGATAAACAAACTATATTCCTAGGGATTAACCAATATAAGGTTCCGCAAACTAAATGGATCTATGAGCACTCAGGCAATATCTACCACGTCGTCCGCATCCCAGCTACTCAAATAAAGCCACAGGCAACATTTAAACAAAGGGACATAATTGTGTCTCAATACTAAATTTTTGGCCCCCTGACTTAGTAAAATGACACTGAATTTAGAATTAATGCACATGGCCTCTAATCCTGATTCTATGTGAAAGATAGCTAAGTGACCTGGCACCAGTTTCTCCCGTTTCTAAGCTCTTGTAAAACAGTCTCAACTGATTGCCAAAATAATGTACTTTATCACACCAAAACACTGCCTGCTGATTCTTCATCAACTCCATAAATAATGAACAGTGGTGGCAATACCTGAAAGTAAAAGTGCAGGAAAAAAAGAAAACTAGCGTTTTAATAGCACTTCCTGTGTTGAGTTCTCGACAGAGTATAATCTGATAGCATCCTTCAGAAGTGAAGGGTGTCAGGCAGCAAGTGTGAAGTGGGTCCTGGACCCAGCTAGTCAGTCCACCCCCTCCGAAGCCCAAAACTGTCCACACAGACAAGATGACATGTGGGTGATGACTTTGGAATTAGGCCTCACTTTCCTGTCTTTAGGACTGTCACTGTCCTCATCAGTCTGGCCAGCTTCTTCTAAGAGGGATCTTACCTCATTTGGCCTAATAGTGTGTAAGAATCAGAGGTGTGTTTCCTTTAACTCTGAGTAGAAGGACTGCACTCCATGTGCTGAGACCCACCAGTGGCCTGAGGAGGCAGAGTGGGAGAAAAGAAGGGCGCACATACCCTCAGAGAACTCTCCCCTGGGTCCTGCTGAGCACACCAGCCCAGTGTTCAAGTTGGCTCTCAATATGTCAGAGCCTGAGAGTACAAGTGACGAAACACAGTGTATACAGTTCCGCAAACGTGCCTGACCTTGCCTGGCTCCTCACCCAGGGTGCTCAGTTTACAGTCATCTGTCTTGAATTGCTCTTAGGAAATGAGGTTGAGAAAGGAGAAAGTGAAACTAAAGAAAGGGGATCATCATTGCTTCCTGTATTTAAAAAAGAAAAATGTGAAAAGAAAACGATACATAGTGCAGGCTATCTCTCCTAACTGTACTATATAGCCCCAGATATTCAGAAGCTGGTTCCCAGGAATTCGAAGGCAGCTGGAAACATAGGAAGTGTGTAATTATATATTATACATACACATATATCTAATATGTAAAAGAAAATCCCTAAGTACAGAAGTCACACATCTCCCCACTGTCAAGAAAAAAAAAGAAAAACAAAACAAAACAAAAACACCCTTACCTAGACTAGTTCAAGGCCTATCAAAACCTGGCTAAACACAAACACAGCTCTCCTTAGATTCTCCATTCTTACATGCCCACTGCTGCAGCCAGAAGGCCTCAAGCTTCATTCTCCCCCAGCAGGCTCCCCCTTGCTGCACCTCTGCCTGAGGAATGAAGGTGACCTGCTCCCTTGGCAAAATTTCAGCCCTTGAAGCCTGGTTTAAATGTCACCTTCTAAATGACAGATGTCAAGTCTGGAAGGACAGATCATGCATTTCAACTGCTTCTTGATGCCTTATCCAAAGGGTTAAAGAACTTGCTGGTCACAGCTGGTCAGCAAGCCCTTGGTCTGGAAACAAAGTCAGCTGACCTCCCCTCCCCCTTGGCCAGGAATACACTCTCATAGACATCCTCGCTGACAGCCCCATGACAAACCTCGGTGCTTAAGCACGGAGCCCCTTCAATCTCTCTGGGCTCCTCCTGCCCCCACACTAGTCATCTGTCCGTGCCCATATTCCTGCCCATGTTTACAGGAGTCAAAATCACATCTTACCCTTTATTCCAAGCCAGCCCTTAGCTACCCTGACATATGCTGAGCCTTAAGTGGGCTCAAACCGTCATGCGACAAACAAAACAAACGCCTCCTATCTCTCTACTGCTGGTCTTGTCTTCCTCTAATTAGCCTCCACATCTTGCAGAGCACCAGACAAGTGACACCTCTCCATACACCACTGGACAGCTCAGAAACCTTAAAGACACACTGTACCTCCACAGTCTGGCACAAAAATAAAAAATAAAAAACTGATTAAAAGCTATTCAGCCAGTAAAGCATCATTTCTGGGTATTCCTGGGAGAGATGGGCTTTGACTCAGGGGACTGAGAGAGGAAGAGCTGCCCTCGGCATCATCCAATTGGCTGTGGGCCAGAACAGAACAGAACAAAACGGCAGAGGAGAGATGAATTTACTCTCTCTTCAGGAGCCACCTTCTCCTGCCCCTAGATATTAGCACTCCAGGTTCTGCAGTCTGTGGCCTCCAGGTTCTCAGACCTTACGGTCCTGTAGGTCTGAAGAGTCCTGAGTAGAACTGAGTCATAATACCAACTTCCTTGATTCTCAAGATTACAGATAGCAGCACAGGAATCCTCAGCCACAAGTCATCTATCTCATCTATGGACATGCCTATCTCTCTGTCCATGGGTCCTTCCATCCTACTGGTTCTAGGTCTCTGAAGATCCCTAATATACTGCCCCTATGGACTCATTTCCTGCCACTTCAGCCATCTAGGGCACCACAGGCTCTCTCTCTCCCTGAACTCTGTCTTATCCTGCTACTCATTCTCTCCCTCTCCCTTAAATCATGTCTGCATGGCTAACCTTACATCCTGTAAGACTCAGAATGTCTAAGATATGGCCTCCTTCAGGAAGCCATCACTGACACCACCCGACAGGTGCCCCCATCTGTGACCCCAATACCCCCTGGCATCTCTCCCCTGTGGTTCTCAGCACACACCTGACCCACCCTCTAGACCATCACCTAGAGCAGAAGCTGTGCTTACATCCTTAGCACCCATCACACCCAACTGATAGATACAAGTATATCATCACACTGAAATATTTTAAAATATGTAGGCCCCTTGTACATGTCAGCATAATGCTACCATTATCAGGGATATGTCCAAAGTGAAAAAGCATTTACTATGCATACACATACAGCCTCTAAATAAAGAGCTTAAGATGCACAATAGCATTATAAACTCCCAGGTAGCCCACACCTCAAGAGCGTCATCAGAAAGGTGTGATGACGGCACCAAAGTGGTCACCTGTCCTCGGTGGCCCTGCTGTAGAGACCACATGCATCAAGGAGCCCAGACCACTAGGCCCAGCGATGGAAGAGGCAAGTTCTGACAGAGTTGATGACAGATCGGGGACTCAGAAAAGGAAAGCATCCCCTACCCAGGAAGCCTCCCAAGTGTAAAGCGAGCACAGTGACTCCAGGAGACCCCACCTGAGATGGGGGGCAGGGACAGGGTCTGTCCTCAGATGGCGAACTGGAACCCAGAAGTCTCACAGCATTTGCAGTATTACATTCACACTGTGGGCAATCAGTAATAGACCCAAGGGCAAAGAACTAAGATGAAGGCACACAGCCACCACACGGAGAACTAGCACAGGCCCACAGAAGGAGGAAAGGGGTACCCAGCTATACAGAGGAGGAGGAGAATTCAGGAAAGTAGCACTCAGAGACTAGATGGGATTCTAAAGTCATTCGAGCAAATGGCCTGCTCGTTAACCTGAGCTGGAGCAGAGGGATGGTAAACTGATGCTCCAGGTGCCTTCCACTAGCCTGCATTACCACTTTACAGACATCCTTGAACTCTGCCCAAGGGCACACACCCTCCCCACACACACACTGGAGGCCCACAATCACTCCTTAAGGAAAGGCTCTGAGAGCCACAGGGTTATTCTGCTTGCTTCCTTCAGGGTAAGGCCTGAGCAGGTGATGTCATCTCCACCTGACCTTGTGCTTCCTTCCACTGCAACCAGAATGATCACTGCAGGGTACTACTCTCTCCTCCCTACACCTCAGACCTCCACACTGAGGAGCCAGCCCCTAAGTTAAGTCCTCCTTTCCCCCCAGCAGGCCCTCAAATCCAGCCTCTCCGCTCCAAACTCCAAGCCCACAGCCTTTGCTCTACTTCAGGCTCGTCACCTCCCTCAGGAACTGTGGCAAGAGCCTCCTGCCCCACCTGCAGCCAACTCCACAGTCTGGCTGCATCAACGTCACCAGATTTATCTTCTGAAAATAAACAATCTCATCATACTCGCCTGATTACTAATCTCCCCAGTTCCGGATTTTGGGAGGACACAGGGTCCAAGCCAGCCTGTGCAGTGTCAGCCCTCAAGGATCTCCTTCCAAGACCTAGTCCAAACACAGCTCTCCTTTTTAAACTAGCCTCTAGACTAGAGGGGCCATCAGTCCCTGTTTGTTCCTGCTGTCCTGATGATTTGGCTGAAAGTAGTCAGTGCTCTGCTTCAGTGTAACTGATTTGACCCCTCTGCCTAAATCCTACCCTGACCCAAAGACAGGACTCTTGACTCGGGTGATGGTCTCTTGCTGCACTATGTGCTCTTCCAGGATAGTAGCTTCTTCCAGTGTAGATTTCCAACATCTAAAGAATGGCACCTGAGAGATACCTGCTGAACAGCAGGGGAGTAAAAGAATCAAGCGGATTCTAAGAAAACTGTGTCAATTTTATTAAAACTTCATTGGCTTCTAGTTAAAACGGCAGAATAGGAGCTACTAGATAGAAACCAGGGAGGAGGAAAGAAGTAAGATTCACCCTCTCTCACAAAATGAAGCTGAGGCTGGAGAGAGGGCTCAGTGATTAAGGTACTTGCCTATAAAGCCTAACAACCCTGGTGTGATTCCCCAGTACCCACATAAAGCCAGATGCACAAAGTGGTACATGCAGCTGGAGTTCATTTGCAACAGCTAGAGACCCTGGCATGTCCATTCAAAAAAATGAAAATAAATTTTTTTAAATATGATTTATCAAAATATATATGCAAATTACAAATTTATGAAAGAATATAATAAAAATATAACCACATTT
This sequence comes from Zapus hudsonius, assembly GCA_004024765.1. Lineage (NCBI taxonomy): Eukaryota > Metazoa > Chordata > Mammalia > Rodentia > Dipodidae > Zapus > Zapus hudsonius. Next base: position 14,385 of record PVHP010027704.1, read on the forward strand.
TTCTTCCAAGCACTGAAAAAAGAAAACACATCCCATACTACTAAAAGAGCTCTCCCATTATTCTTTCCTTGTGTACTTTGGAAGAAAATGGATCCTTACATTATTAGCCTTTACCCTCAAAAAGGGGCCCTTCTCCCAGCAAAAACACCAAGCTTAAGGAGAATGATAGAAGGCTTAAACTTCTCCAGCTCTACCTTCTCCAGATGAGCAAACAATGAGCCCTCAGAGACTGAGAGACTGTCAATCAAGGTCACTTGTCATTGACAAGGCCTCATCTGTCTTGCTCACTGCACTATCTTAATATTAATGAATGGATGACCACAGGCAACCTAGTCCCCATAAACAGACACATAAATGAGTGAATGGCTATGGGGCAGAATGAGCTAAGAGCCTAGTTGCTATCTTAGTACTTACTTTCCCAACTGTAACTGCTTTGTTCCATTGTACTTCCCAAGAGCATCAGAGTGGCCACAAAGAGAACAAAGTCTTCTCAGGTATATGAAAACCTTCTTAGCTAACACAAGCCATATCAGTTTTTTTACACAACTGGGAAAATTGGAGAACAGAGTCTTATACACTCAGGGTCAAGTTCTTCAGTCCATTTACAGTTAGGAACTTTTTATAAATAATTCAAGAATACCCAACCTACAGCATCTTAATTCTTACTGCTAACCCTATCCTATGTTGTCCCTTAGATTTCTTCTACCTGTCTATGGCCCTACCACTCTGGATGTTCTAATCTCATCTGATCTCAAAAGCTAAGCAGAGTCAAGGCCTAGATAGTACTTAGATGGGAGAATTCTTCTACTGCACCAAGTATTATAGTCACTCCACAAGGCTGGGATGAATTTCCAAACCAGACACAATTCATGAAAGGAAAGGGATTCATTTCAGGCTTACAGATCCATGGGAAGTTCTATAATGGCAGAAAAAGCTGGCTTCCTTTCACAGATCCAAGCAGAGAAACCACCACCCAGCACAAAGGCAAACACAAAGGGACCCAGGCAGAGCTCAGACCTCTCTGCATACCTTTAGGCAGGAAATCCATCCCCAAACACACCTCTGGGCTGGACCCCAGGACCCACCCCCAGTGACACCTCTTCCAGCCATGTGGCTGGAAATTCACACCAACAAACTAATAATTAAACTCCAGAGTCTATTGGGGAACATGCATCCAAACTACCATACCAAGAATCCTAGAAAGTGAAAACTATCAAATTTGAACACAGAGCTAGTAAATGCTCAGAAAAGTATTGGCAAAATTTTACCCGTGCAGGGCAAAATTTAAAAAAAGAAAAAAAGATGTGGAGGCTGGAGAGATGGCTCAATTGGTTAAGGTGCATGCCTGCAAAGCAAAAGAACCAGAGTTCAATTCCCCCAGGACCCACATAAAGCCAGATGCACAAGGTGTTGCATGCATCTGGAGTTCATTGAAATGGCTGGAGGCCCTGGTGTGCCCATTCTCATTCTCTCTCCTCTTCTCTCTCTCTCTCTCTCTCTCTCTCTCTCTCTCTCTCTCTCTCTCTCTCTCTCTCTCTCTCCCTCACTCTCTAATAAATAAATAAATAATGAACCAATTAAAAAAAAAAAAAGATTTGGCATGAACCAAATTTGTTCCTTCTAGGACTAACACAGCACCTAGCATGTAAAAGGAGCCTAACAGCAAAAACTAAGAAGGGATCTGCAGTCATTCATTCATTCAACATTCAACATTATCAAGTGACTCTGTACCAGGCTGTCTGCTGCTCTAACTTCCCCATATCTATCTAACTTCCCCATAGAGCTAGAGGCCTCCTCACCAGCTATCACCTCTCCAGCGGGCATGGAGTACCCTTCCTCTCAACATGCCAGAAGAGTCCCAATTGACACCTAGCATCCCAGCATTACTGATAATAACCCCAACAGTGTCCTGATCCAACCCAACACATGCATAGCAAACGTTACTGAACAAATAGACTCAGAAATTTCACTCTATAATCACTAGTTACTCCCAGGCCTTTTTCCCCCCTTTTGTGTGTGTGTGTGTGGGACGTGTGTCTCCATGTAACTCCTGAAGGCTTGAAATTCACTATATAGTGCAGGGTAGCCTTGAATATGCAATCTTCCTACCTCAGCCCCTTCAGAGTGGTAAAATTACAGTGTGCCCCACCAAGTGCAGTGTTATTTCTTCATTTAAAATACAATTAACAAGATGGGCATAGTGGCTCATGCATACAAATCTCAGCATTTGAGAGACTGAGGTAGGAGGATGAGTTCCAGCCAGGCTAGACTAGAGTGAGATCCTGCCTCAAAAAATAGGATCTGGAAAGATGTCTCAGTGGATAAGATGCTTGCTTGCAAAGCCTAAGAGCCCAAGTTCAATTCCCCAGTACACACCTAAAGCCAGATGTACAAAGTAGAGCAAGCAGTTGGAGTTTATCTGAGGTAGCAGGAGGCCCTGGTGAATCCATATTCACTTTATCTACCTCTTTCTGACTCTCAAATAAATAAATAAATATTTTTTAATCAATTAAAGAAAAAGTGCAATTACACTGAATAGTTATAGACAGGAAAGCAGTTGGGGCAGGCCTGGGTAAGCAATGAAAACCATACCATAGACAGTCATCAATGCCAGGAACATGGATAGTTAAATGTAATGTACAAGAGGGAACCATAAACACTCTTAAGGAAGTGAACATAATGGTTAAAGCACTGCAGAAATGCTATTACCTGGATTACAGAAAAGACGTAGGGCTGAAAAACAGCTGGCAATAGGTCATATCAAAAAGACAGCCTAAAGTTATAAATAAAAGTTGTCACAAATGAAAACAGCCACAAACATACTACTATCTGCTTTTATGAGAGGTTTAAAAGTTCCAGCAACATATCCACGCAAACGGCCACACGCTCTTGACAGGTCTAAGGAAAGTTCTGGCTTGCCCTCTGGCCTGCCAGCCAGCAAAGAAGCTGTCTTTCTGTTTTTGTGGTCGTTGGGCCCACGTTGAAAGGGCAATATTTACTCGTCGTCAGGAGTCTCCGACGTCGTGAGGATGGTCAGGAATCCTAACTCGCTTCCTCTACATCATCCGCTATTGCATCATTGAAACCCAAGCCTTCTCAGGCCACGACTTGTGAAATCCAACTCAGGTAAAATGGAAGAGATGAGAGGGAGAGAGATGAGAGAGAGAGAGAGAGAGAGAGAGAGAGAGAGAGAGAGAGAGAGAGGAGAGAGGAGAGAGATGAGATCTCCGCAGCTGCCGAGCGCTGAAACCAACCAGTCAATCAACAGGTCCGGCGCCCCGACGCGCGGGCGCCCACCTTCCCTCCCTCCCTCCCTCCCCCGGCCCGCGGGCGCCCACCCACCCCGCGACGGGAGGAAGCGGCGGATGACTTCAGCAGCTGAGACCCCCGCGGCCGCGCGGATCTCCTTCCCGGCACGGACGCCGACCCCGGGGACCAGATCGGGGAAGTGTCCCGGGGTGAGCCGGAGCTGCGGCTCCCGCCCTCGGCCCGGGGCAGACCCTCGGCTCCTCGGGACTTCCATAGAAGGACCGACGTCCAGGTCGCCGACCGGCGGCGAGCGCGCCCAGGGCCGGCGTGGGGACCGGGAGGGAGGTCCGCGTCCACGGCGCCCGCGTCCTTGGGAGCTCGGAGCCGCCCGTGTCCCCGGCCCGCGGGCCACACGCGGGGTCCCAGGACGCAGAGCCGGAGGCAGGGGGCGTCCCCGCGGGGCTCCCATCCCTCCCGGGGCCGCGTGCGCCCGCGCTCCCCGTCGCCAGTACCTCTTCTGCTTCCAGCTCCACTCGGTTGCCGACCAACGCCATGTTCGTCCTCTGGCTGCCACCGCCCGAAAACCAGCCGGGAACTTAGAACCAAGTCAGTTCCCGGCTCCGGGTTCAGCCCAGCGCTGAAGGAGGAGGAAGGGGGCGGCCGCGCGGCGGGACCAGGCTGTCCCCGCCCCCGGCGCCTCGGGACCCGCCGCGCAGCCATCGCCGGAGCGCGCGCCCCGCGGCCGCAAGCCCCGCCCCTCCTGGGCTAGCCCCGCCCTCCGACAGGAGCAGCCAACCAGGTTCCCGGAACTGACTCCGCCCCCCGACAGCGCCTCGTGTGGGCGGGGTCTGGCCGCAGTCGGCAGGTCTGCGGGGCGCTCGGGGAAAGTAGGTACCCCTGCGGTATCCGCCTGTGCCAAGCGATGGCCCAGACCTGGAGCCAAAAGAGCGTGGAGGTGACAAGGTCAAGGTCATAGCCGCACCGGGCCCCAGGGACCGGTGGAAGCGTCCACCTGTGCCTTGGCCTGAAGCCCAGTGGACACTGCGTCTGGCAGATGTGGTCAGAGGACAGGCTTGGCTCACTGGTCACCAGGAGGTGTCTGACACATCACGTGCCCAGATGCTAGTCGAAACCATCCTCTTCAGATAAAGGACCTCTGTTTGCCTCTGGATCAGGATAGAGGTCAAGCCTCCCCCAACCCCATCCAAGTTATCCTCCCTACAACGCCCCTCACTCAACCCATTTATCATTTAATAAAGACAGGAACGCCGTCTGTCCCCAGCACCTAGATTCGGAGGTGCTCAACTAATATCTGTTGGATGTGTTTAGAATTAATTCTGTAAAATAATTGAGCCATCCGATCAGAAAACATTTCTAGGATAAAATCACCAACGGAACATCCCCATCATAGAGAATATCCCCAAAATTCCCTGGGACTCTGCTGTCTCCCTAGCCCCTGGCAAACACTGACCTGTCGTCATCCTTTTCCCTGTGAATATTGTACAAGGTCATTTGTGTCTGGTTTATGAAATGCTGTTAATAACCCAGTAAACATTTTTTAAGAAAAAAATAGCCAATTTTGAGTACTGACCATGTGCCAGGATGACCCAGAATCCCTTGAGTATATTACCTTGCTTATTCTCCATAACCCCAGGAAGAATTAAAGCTTAGAGAATTTAGGCACTTTCCTGAGGTCAGGCAGCTAGAAAGCAAATATGGATCTCCAAACCAGCAGCCTCGGTGTGCCTCTAGCAGCCTTCACTCCTCCCTGCGGGTTTCAGTAAGAGTCGCTGCCCCCACACGCCTATTATACACCCTTTCGGTGAGTCACCATGACTCCCTTGATACCAGCTTGATAATTTTATTGTCTCCAGGCATTTTTAGATGAGAAAGAGAATATGACTTCTACCCCCAGAATCCACATGAAAAATGGGTTTGATTGTGGTGACAAACGAAAGGCTCTCTGACTTTACTAAAAATCACTGAATCAGGGCAGAGGAGTTCAATCATTTGTCTAGCACTCATGAAGACCCCAGCAATTTACAAACTGGATGTGGTGGTACACATTCAAGGTCATTTGTCCACTACATAGGGAGTTTGAGGCCAACCTGATACATAAGATTCTGTTTAGAAAAATAAACTCTTCTGTGAGAAACTAGAAATAAATTTGCTTTTTTTGTTTGTTTCTTTTTCATTATGTAGCTCAGGCTGGCCTCAAACTCAGGAGCCTCCTGCCTCCCTCCACACGTGCTGAGAATACAGGCATGCACAGCTTACTTGTGTTGTTTTGGTTTTTTTAAGTGAAGGGCTCATTCTATAATTCAAGTTGGCCAGGAACTCATGGCAATCCTCCTGCTTTAAACATTTTGAATGTTGGGGTTACAGGCATGAGCTGTCATATTCAGTTTAGGATTTTTTTCTGCGTACCAAACCATGTCAACTTTAATTACTTCCATTCAAATCTTTTTAATTTTTTATTATTTTAGCAACTTCATGTATATATAATGTATTCTTACTTTTATTGACAACCTCTAAACATATACACAATGTATCCTGACCTTAATCTCCTCCCACCACCCTCCTTTCTCCCCCTTTCCTATTACCCCTTTCATTGAACTCCTTTCCAATTAATCCCTGTTTTAATTTGGTGTCTTTTATTTATTTGTTTATTTATTTATTTGCTCTCCTATTTTGCAGGTTTTGTGTAAGCAGTGTTAGCTAGTGTGAATTCAGGAATATCAAGGCCACTTTGTCTGGAAAACAGTATTCTAAGCTAAGCACTCCTTTCCATCCCTTGGTCCTTACATTCTTTCTGCCACCTCTTCCACAATGGTCCCTGAGCCTTGGAAGATGTGGTAAAGATGTCTTACTTAGTGCTGAACATTCCACTATCACTACTTCCCAGCACTTTGATGAGTTTTGAGTCATCCCAGTCATTACCACCATTTGAAAAGAGAAACATCTCTAACCAAAAGTGAGAGTAGTATTAATATATGGGCATAAATATTTACAGGGAAGTTTGGTGGCTATAACTTATTCATTCATCCAGACAACAGTAATGGCTTCCCCCACTTCCACCCCCTTTCTTGGGCTTATGACCTCCACAGACATAGGCTTTTAATTAGGTTTTCCGTACCGTGCAGGAATTCCCTCCTGTGAAGCAGGCCTAAAATCCAATCAGAAAACAGTTGGTGATCCTCATAACTGACATGCTGCCATTGCACCAGTTGGTATATTTGGCCTGGCTGGCCAGCTATAAAGTTTTCGCTGGTTAAGATTATTAATGACTTTTCTCCCATAACAGGCTGCATAGGCCTTAACATCTAGTCAGCAAGGAGGAGATTTGCAACTCAGCTCCAGCTTGATTTCTCAGTGACCTGCAGCCCAAGCACATAGAGACTTCAGCTATAGGGTCTTACTATCTAGTTCCAGTTGGAAGCCAAGAGCCTTGGCAATATGCTTATATTGCTTTGGGGGGAGTTGCAGGCACTTCACTGACCAACAATTCTCTGGAAGGTGTCCCATTCCTGGCAGTGAAATTTATATAGAGTGAGTTTGGGCAGAAGTACCCTGTGGGGGGTGGATAATACTACACCAGAAACTATAGATTGTTATAAGAAATTTTCAGTGCCTGGACCCACTTTCCCTAAGGGTTCTCCTCAATAGGGTTATTGGTATTCAGTGTGGGGTAATTAAGGCCTCAGTCAATCTCAATTGGGGGGGGCTGTGTTTGAGGAAATTTCTACCCCTCTGCTGCTCTTACAATCTTCCTGCCTGCTCTTCCACAATGTTCCCTGAGCTTTGATGGGTCTCTTAGCAGTCTGATTTAATGCTGAGTTCTCTGTAGCCTTTGTGTTTTGATTAACCACTGTGTCTGTCACCGTTTCTCTGGAGCTGGTTGTCAAGCTAGCAGTGGGAGCAATACACATGTCACTGCTTCCTCAGAAACGTTCTCCTGGGCCCCAGGAAGCTGTGGTATAGGTGGCACATCTTCTGGAAGGCAGTCAGATAGCTTTATTGTTACACTGCTGAAACTTGAATCTCCCATTATTCTCGGCTATCTATAAAATAAAACAAATTCTCTGACCAAGAGTGAGAGCAGCTTTGATTTGGGGAGATTTGCATAGTGATTTGAGAGACTTCTTGATGGGTATGCCAATTCTACTTATCCAAGGAGTGCTAAGGGTTTCTCTCTGAGGTCTATGAGTTTTCTGGCCATGGGGTCCTGATTTGGTTCCCAATAGCAGGTATAAGTTTTCTCCCACTGAGCAGGTACTTTTCATATAGCCCTTATTATCTTGAGATATGATCCTTCCATCCCTACTCTCCAGACTTTTAAACATGAAGGGGTGTTATATTTTGTCAAAGATCTTTTCTGTAATTATTGAAATGATCATGTGGTTCTTGTGGTTGTTTATTTATATGGTATATTATGTTTATCAATTTCCATGTGTTGAATCATCCCTTCATCCCTGGGATAAAACTTACTTGATCAAGGCGGATAATGTTTGTTGTTGTTGTTGTTGTTGTTGATGATGATGATGTTGTCGTTTGAGGTAGGGTCTCCTTCTAGCCCAGGCTGACCTGGAACTCATTTTGTAGTCCCAGGCTGGCCTTGAATTTATGGCAATCCTTCTATCTCTGCCTCCCAAGTGCTAGAATTAAAGGTGTGAGCCACCACACCTGCAAGATAAAGCTTTTGAAAATGTGTTCTTGTGACAGTTTCAGGCAAGTTCACAGATTCCAGGCCTGATCCACCCCTCCCCTTGAGTAGGAGGTGTCTCTAACTAGAGTTCAACCCTAGGTGCTAAAACTGATTGTTCAGGTATGGACCAACCAGCTGTCTCTCTGACTTACCTGGCCAAAGTCTTAAAAAGTCACTGAAACAAAGTCCAGCCCTGTCTTCCCTCCATATGACTTCCCAGAAGAAGGGCTTCTAAATTCCAGGCCTTAGGAAGGTAAGGCCTTCACTCAGGGGGCTCAAGATTTTTCCCACATGAACCTTTTCCTCATGACAGGAGCCCTCTGTTTGTTATCTTTCCTTCTTCTGCTTGTTTGGCTGAAAAGCATAGATTTTGCTAAAACCTCTCCCATGTGCTCTATCCAAACTGGTGGCTGGAAATCCCTGTAACTTCCTGTTTTTCTTTAAATAATGTCTCCCACTATACCTTATCCTCTGGTTATGTATAATTTTAATTCTTTAACTTTATAGACAAGAATTCCGGCACTGCTTAAATTCTGAGTTTGATTGGAAGTAGCTGGGTACTCTTTAAATTCTAATCCCAGCTCCACTGTTACTTTTTTTTTTTTTTTTTGGTTTTTCTAGGTAAGGTCTCACTCTAGCCCAGGCTGACCTGGAATTCACTATATAGTCAGTTACATTCTTAGATTCAGTTTGCGAGGAGTTTGTTGGGAATGTTTGCATCTAAATTCATCAGGAATATTCATTTATTTGAGAGAGAGAGAAAGAGAGAAAGAATGGGGATATTTATTTATTTGAGAGAGAGAATGGGCACAACAGGGCCTCTTGTCACTGGAAATGAACTCTTGCACCACATTGTGTGTCTGGCTTTACTTGGGAACTTGGGAATTAAACCCAGGCCATCAGGCTTTACAAGCAAGCACCTTTAACCCCTGAGCCATATCTCCAGCCCAATTTGAGTCTTTTTCTTCCTTTCTTTCTTTCTTTCTTTCTTTCTTTCTTTCTTTCTTTCTTTCTTTCTTTCTTTCTTTCTTTTTCTGGTCAATTTGGTCAGGGGTTTATCAATGTTATTTTTTTCCCCAAAGAAAAAACTTATTGTTTTGTCAATTTTATTTATTTTTTAAATTGTATTTATTCATTTTCAAGCAGAGCGAGATGAGACAGAGAGAAAGAGTGAGAGAGAGTGAGAGCAGCACCAGGGCCACCACCTTGTGGATCTGGCGTATGTGGGTCCTGGGGAATTGAACCCGGGGCTTTAGGCACTGGAGGCAAGTGCCTTAACCGCTGAGCCATCTCTCCAGCCCT
>PVHP010027705.1:0-23753 GCA_004024765.1 Zapus hudsonius
CTTATGTGGGTCCTGGGGAATTGAACCCGGGGCCTTAGGCACTGGAGGCAAGTGCCTTAACCCCTGAGCCATCTCTCCAGCCCGGGGGAGGAAATCTTAATGGTCTATAATATGGAAGCTATGAATAAAAAATAAGTTAAAAAACTTTTAAAAATAAAAATTATAAATCCAAGCTAGGGAGATGGCTTAGGAGTTAAAGGCACTCGCTTGCAAAGCCTACTGGCCCAGGTTCAATTCCCTAAGTACCCTTATAAAGTGTATAGAGTTTGTTTGTAACAAAACAACAAGAAGCCTTAGCATGCCCATTCTGTGTGTGTGTGGGGGGGCATATGCACATGCATGTCTCACACAAATAAATAAAAAGATATTTTTAAAAATTACACACCTGTGGGCTGGAGAGATGGGTCAGTGGTTAAGGCACTTGCCTCTAGTGCCTAAGGCCCCTGCTTCAATTCCCCAGTACCCACATATGCCAGACCCACTCTCTCTCTCTGCTTGAAAATGAATAAATATTTTTTAAAATTACACACCTGTATTTTAGGGCTGGAGAGATTGTTCAGCAGTTGTTGAAGGTACTTGCTTCCAATTCCTGCTGGCTTGGGTTCAACTCCCTAATACACAAGTAGAGCTGGCACACACACAGCTGGCACCCCCCCCACCCATGGGCTCGAGTAAATAAAAAAATAAACTGCTGTAATACTTAATAAAAAGTATTTAATTACAATAGCAGAAGTAGAGAAAAAGAAGAAAGCATAGAGACAAAATGGAACAATTCACAAATAAGACAAAAGAAGGTGGGTGGGTTATGTCAGAATAGTGGCAAGAAGGCAGAATTCCAAAATGAGTCAAGGCTTGCTAAAAATAATAGGAAAAGGTGCTTTCATTACATGAAGAGCACGATGCTAATCAAAGAAATGGACGTTCTGTGACTGATGATGTAATGCTGGAGAGAAAGACAGAGAAAGCAAAGCCCTCAACTACTAAAATTAGCAAGAGGGATAGTCCTAAGGCCCTGGTTTTACACACAGAAACTCAAGCAGTCAGGACCAGCCACAGCCTGTGTGAAAATAACCAGGCACTTCTAACTCAGGTATAATTTAAGTAGAAGTGGGCTCTATGGCCTCCACAGCAGCTTATGTGATACTCGGTATACATTCTGAAACACTATGTAGCAACTTTAGAATCAATAAGCCAAGGAGTTGTCTCTGGCCCAGTCAAGCTATACTGCAGAATTCTTTCAGTTCATCATTAAACAGAATTTGCAGGGCAAATTCAGAGAAATCAGCACAGTAAAAGAACCAACATTGGGCTGAAGAAATGGCTCGTTGGTTAAGGCACTTGCCATCAAAGCCTAAAGACCTGGGTTTGATTACCCAGTGCCCACGTAAAACAAGATACACAAAAGGGTGCCTGAATCTGGAGTTTGTTTGCTGTGGCTAGAGGCCCTAGTGCACCCATTCTCTATCTCTCTCTTTCTCTGCTTAGAAATAAATAAATGAATAAAAATATTTTTTAAGCCGGGTGTGGTGGCGCATGTCTTTAATCCCAGCACTCGGGAGGCAGAGGTAGGAGGATCGCCGTGAGTTCAAGGCCACCCTGAGACTCCAGAGTGAATTCCAGGTCAGCCTGGACTAGAGCGAGACCCTACCTTGAAAAACAATATATATATATATATATTTTAAAAAAGAACCAGCATTTCCTTGAGGAAGCACACCTAGACAGGGACATTAGGCACACACATGCAGAGAAAGGAGGGGCACAGCAAGAAGGAGAACCACAACTAGCTCCCAGAACCATTAGAAAAATAAAGTTTTTGGGTTTTTTGTTGTTGTTGTTTGTTTTTTGAGGCAGAGTCTCACTCTAGCCCAGGTTGACCTGGAATACACTATATGTTGTCTTGGGGTGGCCTCGAACTCACAGTGATCCTTCTACCTTTGCCTCTGTAGTGCTGGGATTAAAGGCATGTGCAACCACACCCAGCAACATTCTTGCCTCTTAGCTGGACTCAGCCATGGCTCCTGATAGTGGGTATATGCTTTAATAATGTGTCTGTTGTCCAGTGTTCAAACTCCAGCATGCCAAGCCAAAGGTATTTTTGTTTTATTTGTTTTGTTTTTTTGAGGTAGGGTCTCACTCTAGTCCTGGCTGACCCGGAATTCACTATGTAGTCAGTCTCAGGGTGGCCTTGAATTCCTGGTGATCCTCCTACCTCTGCCTCCCAAGTGCTGGGATTAAAGGCGTGTGTTTTGTTTGTTTGTTTTGTTTATATTTATTTTTTAAATATTATATTTATTAATTTTCAAGCAGAGATACAGAGAGAGAGACAGACAAAGAGAGAGAGAGAGAGGGCCAGGGCCACTACCTTGTGTGTCTGGCTTATTTGGGTCCTGGGAATTGAACTGGGGCCTTAGGCACTGGAGGCAAGTGCCTTAACCACTGAGCTATCTCTCCAGCCCTTTATTTGTTTTTTAAGCTGTCTACCTTGCGGCTTTGTATTACTGTAGCCCTGACAAACTAGTGGCTCATATGCTAAGACAGACAGAAATGACCCAGGAAGGGGGACCCAAAACCAAAAGCACCTTACCTAAGTACTCTTGCAACTTCCCATTCCTTCTTTCTACAAATGTGGCAAAGATTGAAGAGTACAGTCCAGAAAGGGGTGGGAATGGAAGTCTTTCATTTCCTACTTAAAGTCACTCTGACTTAATAATTAAAAGATAAAAAATAATCAGTCTAGAACCTGCATGGGTGGAAGAGTCCAGTGCTAGAGCATGACTGGCCCAGTGGGTGGCTGACTGCTGCTATCTAGTCTGATGTTGTTCAAGGGGCAAGCTGCTTTTCATGGGCTCCAGACTCTTGAGGGAAAGCACTTCTATATCTAACTGAATAACTAGACCATAGCCAACTGGGGTAAAAGTGCTGTACCCCCCCCCAACACACACATACCCTGGTTTTAAAAGGAAGATGTTTGGTAACAATATTGCTAATTCAGCAATAGGAAAAGGCAGAAGCATCTCTCCATTCTGAATGCTAGACTGCTAGACACACCTGTGTCAGGTGCTTGGCACAGTCCTCCAATGGCCACGTTCCAGCCTGATGTTATGTAACACCTGGAGTAGATGACTGTATTGAGCTGTCCTCAGCTAGACATAAAAATGAAGCTTGAAAGTTCGATGGCTTAAATTCAAATTTATGGAAAGCTATAGGATTTTCTTATAATATATCTACAGAAAATACAGAAATAATTCTTTGGGGCTGGAGAGATGGTTCAGCGGTTAAGGCGCTTGCCTACAAAGCCTAAGGACCCAGGTTCAATTCCCCAGAACACACATAAAGCCAGATGCACAAAGTGACACATGCATGGAGGCCCTGGCGTACCCATTCTCTTTCTATCTGCCCCCTCTCTCTAATAAATAGTAAAATAAAAATATTTATAAAAAGAAATAGTTCGGGCTGGAGAGATGGCTCAGAGGTTAAGGCACTTGCCTCTAGTGCCTAAGGACCCGGGTTCAATTCTCCAGGGTCCACGTAGGCCAGATGCACAGGCTGGCCCATATGTCTGGAGATCATTTGCAGTGGCTGGAGGCCCTGGCACGCCTATACTCTCTCTCTCTCTCTCTCTCTCTCTCTCTCTCTCTCTCTCTCTCTCTCTCTCTCTGTATGTATGTATCTCTCTGCTTGCAAATAAATAAATAAAATATTAAAAATAAATAAATAAAAAATTTGAAAAAAATAAAAAGAAAAAGAAATAGTTCAATACCAAGGAGATCAACAGAAGGGAAGGTCTTAATAACTATATGTAAAACAATAAGAGTGTGGAGAAGATAAGGGAAGCATGTAAAATCAAGATTTAAAAAAACAACTAGGTTGAGCACTGGGGCTCAGTCTATGATATCTGCATGGAAGCAAAATTAAAAAAAAACAGGGGAAGATCAGTGAAGCAAGAGAAAATGGAGGAGAATCAAGATTCAACAAAACAAAAAGATAGATGACATGCCAACTTTACCACATCTGCCAGTGCCCAGGAGAAATTGCAGGGGAAGTGGTGACATGAATACTGCTCTTACTGCTAGCCTGACAACCAGCCCCAGGGCAATGGTGGCAGACACAGTGATCAATCAAAACCCATCAAAGCAGAAATCCAAAGGCTACAGAGAACTCAACACTAAATCAGATTGCCAACAGGCTTGCCATGGCTCAGGAAACATTATGGAAGAGGGGGTAGAAAAATTATAAGAGCCCGAGAGTAGGTAGGACTACCCTGAAGCATAGTTTCCCCAATCCCCATCCCATAGAGACCTATATGAATACCATAACCCACTGAGGAGGGCCCCAGAGAAACAGGAGCAGGGGTGAGGGGATAAGTCCAGGTTGGCCTTTAGCTCACAGCAATCCTCTTATCTCAGCCTCCTGTGTACTGGGATTAAAAGGTGTGTGCCACCATACCCAGCCAAAAAAAATAAATAAATAAATTTTTTTTTAAAATCTGTGAGGGCTGGAGAGATGCCTCAGTGGTTAAGGTATTTTCCTGCAAAGCCTAATGGCCCTGGGTTAAATTCCCCAGTACCCATGTAAAGCCAGATGCACAAACCAGCACATGCATATGGAGTTTGTTTGCAGTGTCTGGAGGTCCTGGCCTGCCCATACCCTCTCTGTATTTGTATGTCTCTGCTTGCAAAAAAATAAACAACAAAATATATTTTTTTAAATAGTCTTGGGCTGGAAGATGGCTTAGCAGTTAAGACACTTGCTTGCAAAGCCTAAGGATTCAGTATCCACGTAAAGACAGATGCACAAAGTGGCTCTTGCATCTGGAGTTTGTTCATACACCCATTCTTTCTCTCTGTCTCTCCTCTATGCTTGCAAATAAATAAATAGATAAATAAATAAATGAATGAATTTTTAAAAAGTCTTCCAGATGTGAAATGGGAGATTCGGGAAATAAAGGAGCTCTAATGGAGTCTAAAGAAAGGCTCTTAGGAACCAGATATGGTGGGGCACACTTACAATCCCAGCACTCCAGAGACTGAGGCAGGAGGACTGTGAGTTCTAGACTAGTCTGGGCTACACAGAAACCTTATTTGAGTGACACCCCCCCCCAAATAAAAACAACAACAAATATGAAAGAAAGGTTCTTTTTTTTTTTTTTGGTTCACTCTAGCCCAGGCTGACCTGGAATTCACTATGTAGTCTCAGGTTGGCCTTGGACTCATGGTGATCCTCCTACCTCTGCTTCCCAAGTGCATGCCGGGATTAAAGGCGTGCGCCACCACGCCCGTCGAAGAAAGGTTCTTAAGAAGAAAAAAACTATCTCATCATTTGTGCCAGGTAACATGATGTGAGTTAAAGCTGGCTTCTAATTTTTATTTTGAAATCTCCTTTGGCTATTTTTCTGCGAAATTGCTTATTATGTTAAAAGAAACATATTCCTTTGTTGTGACAGATCTGTCCTGTCAAGGCATTGCATCCTGCAGGTCAACAAAGCACCTGGAGGGTGTTCACACTGGGGACACACTTACCTGCTTCTGGATCTGCAGGGATTCTCCACATGTACAGGTTGAAGTCATCAGAGCCTGAAAGGATATACTGTTGGGACAAAAATAAAATACATTTTATACATTATTTTATGGTTGGAGAGTTAATTATCTATATATATATAAGATATATATTTGACACAACAAGTATTACAGAATAATAAACATTATGCATTATCATTCTGTACAGAGAGAAACTTTAAAGCCGCAGATATTTTTGTAAAAATACTTGTAGATCAAAAGACTTGGCTAACAATGAGCAACAAAACAACTAAGTTAACAAATGAGCAAAGAATATGCACATGCTTAGTGATTATAGGAAAAGGTGCTCACACCACCAAGAATTATGGACATACAAATTTAAACCACAATGAAATCTCACTGTTACTCTGTTTCCAAAAAAGAGGCAAGGATGTGGACAAAGGAGAACCTGTATTACTAGCACTGCAAGTGGGACTGCAAAGTGGGACAAGCTCTGAGAAAAACTGCATAGTAATTCCTCAAAAGTTACCATATAACCCAGAAATTCCAATCCTAAGTATATACCCCAAACATCAGAAGCAAAGAGCATCTGTATGCACGTATCTATAGCAGCGCTATTCACTTGAAAGCTACTTAAGTATCTGCTGACAAATCAATGGTAAACAAAACATGGCAATACATACAATGGAATATCAATTGTTAAAAGGGAGTAAATTCCAGGGCTGGGACATAGTTCTGTAGTTAAATATGCTTCCTTGCAAAGCCTGCTGGTCCAGGTTCAATTCCCAAGCTACCCACACAAGAATAAGACAGGTGCAAAACGTGGTAAAAGCATCTGGTATTTATCTGCAGTAGCAAGAAGTCCTGGAGGGTACACATGCATGCATGCATGCACACACACACACACACACACACACACACACACACACACACAAACAGCTAAATAAATAAAAGCGGGGCTGGAGAGATTGCTCAGTGGTTAAAGGTTAAAGGTTAAAGTGGTTAAATCAGGGTTTGATTCCCCAGGACCCACCCTATAAAACCAGAGACACAAAATGATGCACACATCTGGAGTTCATTTGCAGTGGCAGTTGGCCCTAGTATGCCTATAGGTCTCTCATAAAAAAAATAAATCAATAAAAAAATTTTAAAACAAATAAAAAGGAAGGGGGGTCTGGAGAGATTTCTCAGTGGTTAAGGTGCTTGCTTGCAGAGTCTGAAGGTCTGGGTTTGATTCCCCAGTACCCATGTAAAGCCAGATGTACAAAGTGGTGCATGCTTCTGGAGTTCATGTGCAGTATCAGGAGGCCCTGACTCACCCATATTCTCTCCCTCAGATAGATGGATGGATGGATGGATGGATGGATGGATGGATGGATGGATGGATGGATGGATGGATGGATAGATAGATAGATAGAAGATAGGCTGGGTGTGGTGGTGTGCCCCTTTAATCCCAACAAGGGATTAAAGCTGAGGTAGGAAGATCTCTATGAGTTTGAGCCCAGCCTGGAGCTACAGAGTGAGTTCTAGGTCAGCCTGGGCTTGAGCGAGTCAATGCCACGAAAAAGAAAAAAAGGAAATTCAGACACATGCTACAACATGGGAAGGACATTATACTAAATAAAATATAGCACACAAGAAAGACAAACGATTCCATTTGCACAAGGTACTTAGAGTACTGAAGCTAGAAGCAGTAAGTAGAACGGTGGTGCCAGGGGCTGGGTGCAGGGGATGAGGAGCTGGCCGTCTTGTGGCTACAGAATTTCAGTGTGGGAAGCTGGGCGTGGTGGCGCACGCCTTTAATCCAGCACTTGGGAGGCAGAGGTAGGAGGATTGCCATGAGTTCAAGGCCAGCCTGAGACTACAGAGTGAATTCCAGGTCAGCCTGGGCTAGAGCAAGACCTCACCTCGAAAAACCAAAAAGAAAAAAAAAAAAGAATTTCAGTGTGGGATGATGTTCTAGAGATGGACAATCGTGACAGTTGCATAATAGTATGGGTGAACTAAACGCCACTGAGCGTTTATTTGAGTTTATTTGTAACATGGTGGCGTAGAATATGCACATGTGTGCAAAGGCACGTATTCCATGTGCGTGTGTGGAGGTCAGAGGAGGCCTCTGGGCATCCTCTTCCATAGCTCTTCTGCCTGATTTCCCCCAGACGGAGTATATATCTCATTGAACCAGAGCTTCCTGAGTTTGTTTTTTTTTTTTTTTTTTGGTGTTTTTGTTTTGGGTTAGGATTGGCTGTCCATGGCACCCCAATGATCATCCCCCTCAGAGCTCATGTTACAAGCATGTGTACCCATATTCAACTTTGCACATGGGTGTTGGAGCTCAAACTCAGGTCCTCGTGCTTGCTTACCCACTGAGCTATCTCTCCAGCCACCATTTTTGTTTCTTGCTAAACCAAACTATATCACTGACTTGTACTTTTTTAGAGGGGGAGGCAGGGTGTTGAGACTGAATCTTGATAATAGAACAGGATAGTCTCAAACTTGTGATCCTCCTGCCTCACCTTCCTGAGATTACAAGCATACACCCCACAAAGATGGAATTTTACATTAAAAAATATTTTTAAGATATTTGAGAGTAAAAGAAAGAAAGGCAGATAGAGAATGGATGTACCAGGGCCTCCAGCCACTACAAACGAACACCAGACATGGGCCACTTGTGCGTCTGGCTTTACATGGGTACTGGGGAATCGAACTCAGGCCCTTCTGCTTAGCAGGCAAGTGCCTTAACCTCTAAGCAATCTCTCCAGCCCTAAACTTTACATTTTAAAATGGTTTGGAAAAAAACTGAATGCAGAAAATGAAAACTAGGAACTTCCTAGAGAGCTTTAATGCAAGGCCAACCACCCTCCCTGCTGCCAGCTGACCTGAGCAGGAAGCCACTGCCAACCCTGCCAGCGGCACAAGCTATGTGCTTATATGTGTGCAGCAGCTTCAAACTGCATGTTCTCAAACAGCACACCGCTGCCAGATCTACTCTACTCTAGACAATTAAAAGCATTGTTAAGCAGCATAATCAGTGATTTGGGAGCTCATTTATTTCCAAATATTGACACAACTACTTTAACTTGAGGTCAAGATTATTTCCTGCATTTTGGCCCCATCTGCTTATTTCCCTAGAAAAACAAAGACTTGCAGTCTTCTAAAGAAAACTGACTTGAAAAGCACTTTGTGGCCAGACCTGGTGGGGAACGCTAGTAGGAGGAATGTTTCAAGTTTCAGGCCAGCCTAGTCTAACAAGCAAATTCCAAACCAGCCAGGGCTATGTAACGGGACCCTCTCTCCAAAAAAAAAAAAAAGGTCAAATTCTAAAACTTGATTTAAGTCCAACATACACACAACCCCTCATGTCTACCATAAATGTTACTAAGTAGGCTGGGATGACATCAGCTCAGTGGTAGTGTTTGCCTAGAGTGTGCAAAGAAGGCCCCAGGTTTGATGTTTAGCATCGTAAATGTGTTGAAAAAAATGTCTAAAATTTTAAAAAAATATAAGAAAATTAAATAGAAAAAAATGTTACTACTCTGTAACAAATTAAAAAGCAAATTGGGGTCTGGAGAGATTGCTCAGCGGTTAAGACACTTGCCTCCAGTGCCTAAAGCCCTGGATTCAATTCTCCAGGACCCACATAAGCCAGACCCACAAGGTGGTGGCCCTGGTTCTCTGTCTCTCTCTCTCTATCTCTATCTCTCTGCTTGAAAATGAATAAATAAAATATTTTTAAAAAAACAAATTGGGCTGAAGAGATGGCTCAGCAGTTAAAGGCACTTGCTTGCAAAGCATATGATATGGGTTCAATTCCCCAGTACACATAGAAAACCAAAGTGGCACATGCATCTGAAGTTCACTTGCATGGGCAGGAGGCCCTGGTACACTCTATCCTCTCCTTCCTCTCCCCCGCTTAAATAAATTAATTAATATGTTAAGTAAAGCAATTTACAAGGCTGAGAATGTATGAAGCTCAGTTGGTAGAATGCTTGCCTAGTATGCATGAAGTTCTGGACTTGATTGCCAGGGACACATAAATGGAGTTGGGTGGTGCACACCTGTAATCTCAGCACCCACGAGGTGGAGGAAGACTTCAGAAATTCAAGATCATTCTCAACTACATAGCAAGTCTGAGGCCAGCCTAGGCTAGAGACCTTATCTCTTAAGAGACCACAGGGTGTCTATTACAGGTGAGGCCTTAGGTTCAGTGCATAGTATGGAGGGGGAAATTTTTACTAGTCTTTACTATAAAGGCACATGAAGAAAGAGGCACAGGCAAGTAAGTTTAAAGAAGAAGCAATACTATTTCCAGTGGCTGTCCCTAAGGTACAGTGGGAAAGGCACTAGATTCAATTTCCTCATATGTAAAATGTTCTGATAGGATTCTATGAGCACTCTGAGAAGAAACAGTAGAAGCCAGTGAGAGCTAAGATCCTAAGTACCAGCCCAAACCATTTTAACAAGTCACTACTCAAATTCATTCAAGACAAGGACAAACTCCAAAGTAATCCATGTTACACTTCAACGGAAAAGCATTCCTGCATTTTAGACACTACCTGGCTGAAGCTATGAAGTTGGGCTTCAGAAGCCCAAGAGTTTTCTTCTTATAGCCTATTTCACAAAAAGAACAAATTTGGAGGAAAAGACTTATCCATTTACATACTAACCCAGAACTTGCCTGACATGCCAAGCGTTCTAGTGCTTACAAGACAGGTAAAGTGGGCTGGAGAGATGGCTCAGTGGTTAAGGCACTTGCCTCCAGTGCCTAAGGCCCTGGGTTCAATTCCCCAGGACCCACATAAGCCAAACCCACCAGGTGGTGGCTCTGGTTCTCTCTTTCTCTCTCTCTCTCTCTCTCTCTGCTTGAAAATGAATAAATAAAATATTTAAAAAATAAATAAAAATTTAAAAAAGACAGGTAAAGTAATACCTTGATTCCCAAAAAACTTCTATCTGTAGAAAACATAAAACAGGCAGGTAAGGCAGGCACTACAGCGCATTCCTTTAGTCTCAGCACTCAGGAGAGGTTGAGGTAAGAGGATCCTGGGCAACATAGTGAGTTCTAGACCACCCTGGTCTAGAGTAGGACCCTGCCTCAAAACAAAACATGCAGGTGAACAGAAACCATGCCAGGAAGTAGGAATTGCAAGGTGCTACTAGGAGAACTAGGGGCCTAGTGATTCACAGAAGTCAAGACACACGAACCACTGGAATAAGGTCAAGGGCTCTCCTACCATCCATGGTTTTGATGGGACAGCTCCCTCTGGCACTCTGCTCCTGTCCCTGAGGCTGTATCTTAGGATCCCTTGCCTGGACTCAGGAAGCACATTACTTTGCCTGCAGACTGCTTGGCGGGAAAGCTCTCAACACTATCTGGCAGGAATGAGTTCCTGCAGCTCTGCTTCCTGGACCCCAGGAAGAAGAACTTTGGTGTTTGTGTTTACTCTTTCTCCTTCAAGGTCCAACTTGAACTTACCAAGTCTTCCTGTCTCTATCTCACACTTCTCTACCCCTCTGCTATTGTTTATTCATTCCCAAAGAAATTAGTTGCACTAGGAAACTGAACTCATCACAAGACAAACCAGCAATGTGTGTGTGTGTGTGGGGGGGGGGGTAAACACAAAAGAACTGCCCACTAATTTTATATAATACATAGAATTTTATAACTTATTACTCAATATCTCATCATTTTATGTTCTGTTTAAGAGGCTGTAAACTTGACAAAGATTCCTGCTGTCCTGCCTCCCATCCCCAAACTTCCACAACTAAAAGAGAAACAAACAAACAAAAAAAAACTTATTAAGAGTGAGCCAAGGCCGGGCTTATCAGAGGTCATGCTATTTTACGGCGGAGGATCGGTGCTTTCCTATGTGCTTAGTAGTAGGATGTGTCCAGGGGCCCCAGACAGAATGCTGACTCAGAAGACTGCCTTAGAAGGAAGAGACGCTTCAGAGTTAAGGCCTGTGAGATTCATTATGACAGCTGCTCAGGCATGTAGAAAATGCTTAGAATGTGCAGGCTTCCTCTCAGGGTAAGGCAAGTTCTGATAGCGCTTCCTCGTCTACCTACAATTTCCAAGGAGGGGAGTCTTGGCTCACTGATATCGAGTCAGACTGTTGAAGCATTCACACACTGAAATCATAAAGTACCCTAAGGAATTCATTTATAGCATCTAGTGGTTGTCTGCTGGGCCCCTGCCAGCATTAAAAGTTGGCTGCCTGGGATACTGCTGACTATGAGACTGAAGTAAAAATGAGTTCATTCTTTATATTCATTAAATATTTACAGAATGTCTACTCTGCACTGGACACTGTTCTAGGGAAGTGAATACAGAACTGCCTCTGCCCTCATGAAGTTAACATTTTATTGAGCAGGAGAAACAATGAGGAAAAAATACGAATCATTGGCTAATGGGGAGACAGTTTCCGTTTTATGTAGTTTGGTCACAGAAGGTCTCTCTGATAAAATGGCATTCGGAGCAGAGCCCTGAAGGAAATGAAGAAGCAAATTATGTGAGTATCTAAGAGACGAGTATTCTAGAAGAGGGCACAGAATTCTGGGATATTTTTAAATATCTGGTAGTAAGCTGGGCATATTGGCTCAAGCTATCATCCAAGCTCTCAGCAGGCTTTGAAGCAGGAGGCTGAGGAAGAAGAATCTCCATGAGAACAAGGCCAGCAGGGCTAGAGTTGAGAGCCTGCCTCCAAAACCCAAAGTTCCTTTTCTTTTCTTTTTTTCATAATGGGGATTGAACCTAAAGTACTCTACCACTGAGCTGTATCCCCAGGGCTTTTTGTAAATTGCCCAGGCTGGCCTTGAACTGTGTGCCTAGGCAGGCCTTAAATTTTCAATCCTCCTGATTACTTAAGTAGCTGGAATTATAGCCATGTCACCAGGCCTGGCTGGTTTTGTTGTTGTTGTTGTGTTGTTTTAGTCTTTTTTTCTTGAAGTGCTGCAGAGGTAATGATTATTCCAAGTGGACATGGTATAGAGATATATTTAGTGTCATCAGCACAGGTAGAAGTGCCTTACTTTTTTATTTTTTTTTTTCGAGGTAGGGTCTTGCTCTAGCCCAGACTGACCTGGAATTCACTATGTAGACTCAGGGTGGCCTTGAACTCACGGCAATCCTCCTACCTCTGCTCCTCCTACCTCTGCCTACCGAGTGCTGGGATTAAAGGCATGCACCACCATGCCCGGCTGAAGTGCCTTTCTTATAGCTACACTGCAAGCCTGCAAATGGCTAGTGCACCAGGAGACCAACAAGCCACTGAAGCTCTGGTGGGCTATCTTACTAACATTTTTGTAGGGAGAAAGAGAAAATTAACAAGAAAACAAAAACAAAAGAATTCCAATGCTAATTCCTACCAGAAGAAACACAAAGCACACAAGTACACTAAAATATATAAAACGCAATAATTATTTCACTTAAACCATACAATTGAACTCCATCTTAAGTGTAGATTTCTCTCCCTTTCTCTTGGTATTTCTTCTCCCTTATCTCAACACCCATTTTCAGTTTGGGGTGTTATGTTTTGATTGAGACAGTCTCACGTAGCCCGTAGCCCACGGTGGCCTCAAACTTGAGGATCCTTCTGTGCTTTATTTAGCTAGCTCTCCTTGTTTCTCCTGTTTATCAGTGCCCCCACCTACCTCCTGGCCAAGTGCACCACTATGCCCTGCTCATTTTTGCCTTTTATGAAACTGGAGAGCAATTGGTATGCTATTTTCAACATGATGTTTTAAATGTGAACACTGGTTATAAAGTCATAAGTCACAAAATGGAATAGGGGGAGATCAGCAACTGCTCATTCTCAATATAGGAATTTAGGGTAACCATTCTGGTGTCAACTTTACTGCTAATCTAGGCCAGAACCCCTTTAGTTTGGATCAGCTTTAGACCCAAAACACCAGATTTACAGGATAAGAATGTTCAGATACTGCTTGAAATTAGGTATCATGACTGGGTGTGATGGCACACACCTATAATGAATAAACTTTGGGGAGCTGAGGCAGGAGAATTGGGAGCTCCAGGCCAGTTTGGGCTACATAGTGAGATTCTGTTTAAATAAACAGATGATAGACATATCATACATACACACATGAAAGAGGAGAAAGTGGAGTGGAGGGGGAGAAGGAAGAGCTAAATAAAGTGGTACTGTTTATTGTTTGTGGCCAGGTAGGGACATGACTAGAACAGGAAGACTCCAAAGAAGAGTAAAAAATGTTTTAGGGGCTGGAGAGATGGCTCAGCAGCTAAGGCCTGCGAAGCCTAATGCAAAACCCAGGTTCAATTCCCCAGTCCCCACGTAAGCCACATGTACAAAGTGGCGCATGCATCTGGAGTTTGCAGTAGCTACAGACCCTGGTGTGCCCATTCTCTCTTTCCCTCCTCCTTCTCTCTATCTCTATCTATCTCTGTGTCTATATCTCTCTGCTTATAAATAAAGCATTATAATTTTTTATAAAAAATGTTTTAAATACTATGCTGGGCATGGTAACACACAACTTTAAACCCAGAACTAAGGAGACAGAGGTAGGAGGAATGCTCTGGGTTTGAGGCCAGCCTGGAACTAGAGAGTGAGTTCCAAGTCAGGCTGGGCTCAAACGAGACCCTACCTCAACCCTCCCCCCTAAAAGAATGTTTTAAATACTATTACCTCAGCAACTGAGCCCCTTTTCCCAAAACGCTCTGAGTTGGGAGGGAAGGAGGAAGGAAAGGAAAAGGGGGATTCATGAACTACTTCTAGATAGATGGGGACACATATACTTTCAATTTAGCTTTGGACAAGATGGGTGTGCAAAAATGAACACAGATGGTTGTGTGGATCCATATTTTCCAAACTGTTCTAACTGGCAACAAAGGATGAATTTCATTCATTCTGTGGCCCAAGAGAACAATCTGGTAACTGACCTGAATCTTGTCTAGACATGAGTTAGCCTGAGGCCAGAGCATGGTGAGTCTATCAACTGTCAGTGGATATGAACTTGGCCAAGCAGAGGAAGAGATTAGCAATCATTCCTTCCCAATAGTTTAGGAAGGAACACACCCATAAGCAACACTAACAACAGCACTGAAAAACAAGATTACCACATTGGCACCGTCACAGGTTTATCTGCCTGAATGATCTCTGTCAACCCATTACCTTTACAGAAAACAGCCACAAGTCATACTCTTTACTCTCTGCTACAGTTGTACAAACACTTCTGCCTGCTTCTTTAGCTCTTAAGTAACACATTCTCTACAAAGTTATCTTTCTGCTTGCAGGGGTTAGCTAGCTGACTATGCAGACATATCATAGAATAATTAGGATACTCACACAAAAATTTAGTGACTTGAAGGTTCAAACAAGAATTTAATGTGGCCTCCCACAGAAAAATGCTTGTTAAATAGAACCTTCCAGGAAAAAAAAAAATTAGCACCATCAAGCAAAGCAACTATTTTGTCCCTCTCTAACTTCTTGATTTAAACCTTACCATTAAACGAAAAAACTATTTGAATGTAGATAAATTTCTACCATCTACATTTTAAGTGATAGATTTTAGAAATATACTATCAGGGCTGGAGAGAATGCTCAGTGGCACTCACCTGCAAAACCTAATAACCAGAGTTCGATTCCCCAGTGTCCATATAACACCAGATGCACAAAGTAGCACATGCATCTGGAGTTCATTTGCACTATCTAGAGGCCCTGGAGCACCCATTCTCATTGTCTCTGTCTCTCTCTGTCTCTATCTCTCTCTCTATCTCTCTGCTTGCAAATAAAATTTTTTTTAATTATACATATATATCAACAAAATGGTATCCTATTTGAGTTAAGAAGAAAAAATTCAAAAGGGCCATCCACCTGAGGCCCTTTGGCAAGGGAAGACTCTTGCTGCTTTGACAGATCAGCAGATGGATGGATGGACAAAAAGATGTTCATACACATGAATGTGAGTGCAGTATACATGGTTGCCATTTGAAAGTTCCAAACAAGCCAGGCGTGGTGGCACACGCCTTTAATCCCAGCACTCGGGAGGCAGAGGTAGGAGGATCGCCATGAGTTCGAGGCCAGCCTGAGACTACAGAGTGAATTCCAGGTCAGCCTGGGCTAGAGCGAGACCCTACCTCGAAAAACAAAATAAAACAAAAAAAAAAAAAAAAAGGTTCCAAACATCTGCTGTAAAAAGAAACAAATCAATCAATTACTAGCCATTGAGTACTGATCAACTTACAGGTCTCTCCAAAGGAACCTTCCACAGTAATTGATTAATTATTCTCCAGTAAATGGCATGTCTAATTAACTGTATTGAATAGGATAGAAAAACCAGATGGCTCTGCAGCCTGAATCAGTAATAGAAGAGAAACTGCTATTTACATTTAAATTAAACATAGCTCTTTAGTTCCTCCTGACCTTTTGTCAGAAGGGTTTGGAAAACATAATGGCCCAACTTTTGAAAGACTCTCTAGAAGACCATTTCTAGAAAAAAGTTTGCTAATTAGTATAAAATACACCTTGATTGTATCATTTATATTAAATACAAACCACAAATATTATCCAAAGCAATCAGGCCAAATTTTCTTTGGAAGTGAGCAAAGCCATAGATTTACTTTATTTGTGGCAAGAGAAATAGAACTGCCCTTGCTCCCAGTGAGAGCACACATACGCATACCCGAAAGATTAACACTATTTTTGTATGTAAAGTTACATTATTCTTGCTTCTTTGGTTCACTTGTCATTTCAGCTCCACTAGGCTTCTGGAATCTTTTGGTTTATTAAAATAAGCAACCTTTATGGGCTCTGAGTAGGAAAAATTCTATTAATAAAGAAATATTCCAAAACAGCAGCCAATAATATTGAAATAATCCTTAGGGAAGAAATTAAAACTGCTCTAAATCAGCACCAGCTGCTATAACAAAGTAGCCTGCATTACTGAAAGATGAATGTTTGGCAACATTCATTTTGAAAACCTGGGTTTGAGTTGAGGAGCCATCAACCAAATGGCTTCAGTACCAGTTTCCCCATGGTGGGTCTCAGTCATGGTGTGTGAGGAGATGGCATCATTCCACTCACTTCAATCCATCTGTGAGTACTTACACTCTTTATTCTAGCAAAAGCTCCAAGCATTCTGAGAAAGGAACATTTTTTCTTTTTCCTTTAAAGCTTCAAGATACCCAAGAAAGAGACAAAGCTACTGACTGAGTCATATCTCTAAGGAGGCTGGGCACGCAGAGTAGAAATCCAACCTGTCTTCAGGGGTTTCCTAGTGAGACCCACTCTCCCAGCCAGGAGCTATTACATTAAAGAGCTGTTATGTCGCATCACCAGATCACACCAATACCACTTACTCCTAATCTAGGATATCTTGTGTTCCAGAACATCTCTAGAAGGCCTTTCATGCTTTCTGCAATCTAAAACTGAGTCAG
Organism: Zapus hudsonius; assembly: GCA_004024765.1. Classification (NCBI taxonomy): domain Eukaryota; kingdom Metazoa; phylum Chordata; class Mammalia; order Rodentia; family Dipodidae; genus Zapus; species Zapus hudsonius. The sequence goes on from PVHP010027705.1 coordinate 16,927, forward strand.
GGCTTGAGAGATGACTCAGGGGTAAAGGTTTGTGCCTGCAGGGCCTAGAGACCCAAGTTTGATTCCCCAGTGCCCACATAAAGCCAAATGCACAAAGAGGAGCATGTGTCTAGAGTTTGTTTGCAGTAGCTGGAGGCCCCTGGCACACCCATTCATATTCATAAATAAATAAATAAATACTGAGTTAGTATATGGGCTAAAGGATGACCTTAACCAAAGGAAAAATTATTTTACTAGGATTAGGACTGGTAATACCTGAATCTCTAGGTCCCAGAAGTCCCACAAATCTTGTAATTCTATGCAACACTATGTGTGTATGTGTATTTTTCTGATGAAGTGGTCATAGTTTTTATATTTTCTTCATAGCTTTTATATTTTCAAAAAGGTCCAAGGTTCAGAAAGTTTAAAATGGCTGACTTAATGAGTTATGGTCAATCTACTCCCCATCCCCATCCCCAGAGTATTGGAGATTAAAACTAAGGCCTCACACATTCAAGGCAAGTGCTTCCATGCTGCGCTATATACATCCACCTGCAGTTCTTTTGTTACTTCTTACTTTGAAACATGGTCTCACTAAGTTACCACTAGACTTCCAATACTATTCTCAGCCTCCTGAGTGGCTGTGACTTTACATGCCTGCATCACAAGGCCGGGCTGTTCTTTTTCATTATAAAACAAAATGCCTTACCAGGTGTGACAGTGCACGCCTTTAATCCCAGCACTTCAGAGGATGAGGTAGGATACTGAGTGAAAGGCCAGTCTGGGACCCAGAGTAAGTTCTCCCTCTTATGTGGTCCTTAACCAGGATAACCGTAAACTCTACGCAGACTAGTAGAAAGAAGTGAGAGGTTAAGAATGAGGGGTAAGGGATGGGGGGAGGGGAATGGCTTAAGCATGAGGCTAAACCAAATTAGGTTAAAAAACATAAAATCCTCACGAGCATACTGTAACCTAGTGAGCAAGTAATGGGTGTCGACTGGCAAGAGGGGCCATGAGTAGTAGGGGAGAGAGTCTAAGCCTGTGAATAATTGATCAGTCTGACAACCCCTGGTCCCAGCCACCAGTTCCTTCCCTCACTGAGCTGTTGACCAAAGTGACCCATGAGGTTCCAAAAACAAGACAGAATTCTGTCAAGCTCTTGAATGACCTCCCCAGGCCTGAGGCAAAACCCTGTTGCTGAAGAAACCACAGAAAGCCATCAATTAGCATTGAGAGACCCTTCAAGGTCCAGAATAGTATCCAGCCCCCAGATGGTAGTTAGTGCAGTGCTGGAAGGCATTGCACATGCTGCCAGGGGAAGTTGATCGACGACACTGGAGTAAACAGAGACCACTGGCATGAAACACAGACTGCGGCCATGAGTAGGCTGACCACACCTCCTATTGGGAGAGAACAGCGAACCAAGAAAGGAGCACTAGTGCAATGGAGGAGCCTGGGCCTGGGGGAGACAATCAACAGCTTCTAAATTTGGCCAAATATTCCACTTAGTGTGGGGAAGCCCGTGACTGAAACTGGGGAATCAGTGCGATATGCACAGGTCCTGGACTCTTGGGCTCCCAAGAAAAGATGCGCTATGGGACCGATTGATGGGGAGGCTACTAAAAATAGGATCTAGATAATCCAGAATTGTGTATATTTGTTAACCTACACTGATCTCACTCTCCGATGGAGATTGTGCTTATATTTTTCAGGATGCAGTGAGAGAGCTGTGGCCCATCTAACCCTACCAACCGACTGTAGGCCGATAGCTGAGATTCTCTTAAGAGATGAGCCACCACAGTCATACTGTGGAAGATCCTTAATGGAGCCCCGCAGAGAATGAGGGGATGAAAAAAGAGACCCATAGTCACAGCCATTAAATCAACACAGGATAAGCCAGTGAGACAGAAACCAACAATTTTCGATACAAAGACTCCTAAGCTCACAACATTAAAGCAGCCTTAATACCCACCCACTACGACTCAGGGAACTGAGTGGAAGAGGGGGCGGAAAGATTGTAAGAGCCGTGGTGGGGGAGACTATCCCGAGGCATGACACCTCTCAGTAATAACACACTTGGGCCAGGAGAACCAGGCTGAATACTAGGCTATCCATGGTCCCCTGCCACAAGGATTGATCCAGACAGCCCATGGAGGAGGATATCCAGCTGATTGGGGATGGGGAAGGGGGGCATTGGGGAATTGGGGATATCAACTCATTGTAAAACATAAAAAAATTAAAAAAAAAAAAAGAATGGCAAAAAGATGGGGAAAAATTTAGGCAAGAGGCATAAGTCAAAGAACAGAAACCAAGAGTTGAACTTTTCCTGAGTAAAAGAACATATGGCATGCCAGGCCCACAAATGGGTGTCACTGGGGTTGAATGCAGTTATAAAAATACAGTTACAACTTTACAGGGCAATTCTTCTGCCTGGAGAGCTCTTACTAGTACATTCCAAACCCCTCTGCTCTATACACACAGAATCAACACTGAGAGGGTGAGCAGTGATGTAATGTCTGCAGCCTGGCCACATATTCAAGGCCATTTTGTTGGATTCATGGGGTATAAAGTCAGCTCTTTGGGGGATGGGGCCCTATGCATTCATTACCATGATTTTAGAGGTCTTGCCAGCTGTCAAGTTCAAAAGTAAGGACTATGTAAGAGATTTCAATATGCAGCCACTCCAGTGCTCAAGCTTTTTATGAACACTTGGTAATAATTTCTCTTTCAACAAGATGTATGGACAATCGGGTCTAGCAGTACTGGAGACTACAGCGTGTCCCTTCTAGGCACACAGGCCTCTAGCCTGAAATACCGAATTCCCAGAAGCCTGAGTGCTCTGCTGGACTTGCCATCTAGGACCAGAGCCATTTAAGGAATTGTGAAAGAACAAAAGCCAAATGCTGTCTTACAAGTGTGAGCAGAAAAGCTAGCAGGTGGAACTCTGATATTCTTTTTTAACCCTATTAAGAGATTTGCTCACTGAGGGGAGACATGGGCCTGTAAAGCTTAAAAGATAGAATGTACAGTCACGCTTCAGGAAGAAAATAAAACCAAACAAACTAAAATCTAAGTAGGATGTAAAAGGAAAGAGGAGACTGCATTCAAGCAGCCTCCAGAAGAAGGAATGTTGTTTTACTTACACGATTACTCACTATATTGCAAGACTAGAAGGTAAGCTGGCTTGAATAAAGAAGAGTTGCTGGGCATTGTGGCACAGCCTGTCTGGGTTCAGTTCCCCAATACTCACTGAAAGCCAGATGCACAAAGTGAGACATGTGTCTGGAGTTTTCTTTACAGTGGCAAGAGGTACTGGAGTGCCCATCCCTTCTCTCTGTCTCTCTCTCTCTCTCTCTCTCTCTCCTTCTCCACACAAATAAATACAAAACATATTTTTAAGGCCGGGCATGGTGGCGCACACCTTTAATCCCAGCACTCGGGAGGCAGAGGTAGGAGGATTGCCGTGAGTTCAAGGCCACCCTGAGACTACATAGTCATAGAGACTACAGTCCAGACTCCTGGACTGGAGCGAGACCCTACCTTGAAAAACCAAGGAAAAAAAAATCAGAATTCCAGTGTTGGCTCAACTATAGACTTAGCATGTGGTGACATGTGGACTTTACCTTTCTCATCCATGAAAGGAAGAGTTCATATAAAAAGAACTCTAAAGGCTCTATGATTAGAATTCATCTACTATAGAGAAATGAACATGGAGAAGACACAAAGTATGCTCAGCATATTTCATATTCCCTGAGTTTAATGTCTTTTTATTGAAATATTGATTTGATTTTGGGGCTAATACGTAGTGAGCCTCGGATGGATGAAAAAAAAAAAAGAATAGGTACTCTGATGATAAAATATCTATATCCATTTAGGGGGCCTAACTGAATGTTTATGTAATTAAAAGCCAGAAGGCTGCCTAAGAGATAGGACTGCTTACTGCTTTTCTTGCTCATGTTCATTCATTCCTATTATGGAAATCCTCAGATTCCTCTCTGGGATGGTTACCCAGTCTATGACTAAATAAGAGTTACAGAGCTCATAGTCTCAGGACGTGGGAGTTCTCAAGAGTGTAGATATGAAAATGAGGTCAAACGTAAAAACCAACTGGGTTCAGTGTACATGTCTACAAGCCCAACTACTTGGGATGCTAAGACAAGATGCTGAAAAGTTTTGGGCTAGATTGAGCCATATGGTGAGACCTCAATACAAAAAAATAAAGGCCAATATAAAGAAAGGTTAGACTTTGGAATTTGAAAAAAGTACTAAAAACAAACAAACTCTGTCTGGACTTGTCAAAAAATATGTCAGGTGTGCAGACCATAGAGAATTGTGGCAGCTGCTGCCTTAGCCCTGACTAAAGTAGTCAAAGCCTATAGATGGATGGTCTTTGAGAGACATGTTCCAGGACTATGACAGTAAGTGTGGCCTCCTGTGCATACCTAACAGCTGTAAGCTCAGCTGACTAGTTTCACTGAAAATCCTTTCATCCTCTTAAAGGTTTCTGGAAGTTGAACTGGAAAAATGACACATCAATCTTGATTTGCAGTTAGAGAAAATTTAGGCCCAAAAAGCTAAATACCACATTGACCAAGATTCACCTTACCAAATATTGATTGTGCTCTCACTATGTACTAGGATTTTAGAGATAAGACAATGATGAAATAGTCTCTAAGAAGTGAACAGAAAAGCCAAATATGAATCTATTTCCTGTTCCATTAGGTCAGATGTCTTTGATTATTGGTAAGGGGGATATGAACAGACTGACTGGTTCAAAGCCAGACTCAATGGTTTTGCATCCTCCTTTATCTAAGCAAAGCCATTTGCTACAACCAGAGAGCAGTACAGTTTATCAAAGAAAATATAATGCCCATAAACTCTCAGGACAAAAGTCATAAATAATGAGTCAAATATAAGTAGAGAAAATCAAAAGACACTCAAATCAACAGTTTAATCATTTCATATTAATCTGCAAGGCAAACCAACTGCATCTTCAAAATACCTTTCATAACTCTGCTTGTGGAAACACCTGCCCCAGTGCTTCGCGGTATTATGGGTGATTAAAGTCTAGATCATAGGTTCTTAACCAGAGGCAGTATTTCCTCCACAGGACATGTGACAATGTCTGGAGACATTTTTTGGTTGCCTGAAGGACAACTGAGGATGACGTTATTGGCACCTAGTAAAGACAGGCCAGGGATGCTGTTACCCATCTTAAAACCCCACAAAGCAAAAACTTACCCAGACAAAACACTGACAGTGCCAGGATTAAGAAAAAATGGTCTACGTGTTCTCCTTTTTGGCAGAGGCCACTGACCTGAATCTTTTAAGGACTCCACGAAGACAGTCTTTGACTGCTAATACCGAGTCTGAAGAGAATTTAATATCCACTTTTCTTCTGTCAACTCATATCCATGGCAGTGAATAATTACATTTACTGCATGGTTTTTATTAGTCAATGAATGCATAAGTTGGGCTGGTGAGATGGCTCAGCGGTTCAGGCACTTGTCTCCAGCGCCTAAGGCCCCGGGTTCAATTCCCCACATATGCCAGACTCACAAGGTAGTGGCCCTGGTGCTCGCTCGCTCGTGCTCTCTCTCTCTCTCTCTCTCTCTCTCTCTCTCTCTCTCTGCCTGCCTGTCTGTCTGTCTGTCTGTCTCTATCTCTCTGCTTGAAAATGAATAAAGGGCTGGAGAGATGGCTCAGCGGTTAAGGCACTTGCCTTCAGTGCGTTAAGCCCTGGGTTCAATTCCCCAGGACCCACATAAGCCAGACCCACAAGGTGGTGGCCCTGGTTCTCTCTCTCTCTCTCTCTACTTGAAAATGAATAAATAAAATATTAAAAAAAAAAGAAAATGAATAAAATATTTTTTAAAAAATGAATGCCTAAGTTAAAAATTGGAAAAACTCAACAAAAGCAAAGAACAAAGGGGTAAAAAAAGGGGTGTGGGGGGATCAACTAGCTACTAAATCAACCATTTCTGCAAGGAATAAAATTATGTTTCATTGGGAATCTGATCATCTCATCTCAACTTGGTTCTTTCCACTCAAGAAGAAAAAACCAAGCCTGCAGCTAAGGATGTGATTTGGTTGGTGAAGTGCTTGCCTAAGCATGCAGAAAGCCCTGAGTTCAATTTCCATCCCCAAATAAGCCAAGTGTAGTGGCACACACCTGTAATCCCAGCACTTGGAAGGTGAAGGCAAAAAGATCAGAGGGTCAAGGTTATCCTTGGCTACACAGGGAGTTTGAAGACATCCTGGGCTTAATGAGACTATGTCTTTTAAAAATAAAATTGCCAAGCTGCAGAGATTGCTCAGTGGTTAAATGTGCCTGCTTGCAAAGCCTGCTTGCCTGTCACTGATTAACCTGTACCCACATAAAGCCAGATCCACAAAGTGATGCACGTATTTGGATTTTGTTTGCAATGGCAGGAGGCCCTGGCTACCTATCTCTCTCTCCCCCACAAATAAATAAAAATATTTCAAAAAGATTTTCCTATAACACCACAAAGGTAAGTAATAAAAACTACGCCATTAAGGCTCTGTGGCCTCCCATAGGAGACATTCCCTACATGACTGAGGCCATCTAGTGGTCTCCAATTCTGATCTCCAAACAGTATAAATCCTGAATTTGGACATATATTCTCTACCTATGAAAAGGTTAAGTCTCTGTCTTGAAAAATCTAAGTCTCTATCTCAAAAAAAATCATCAATCTATAATCAATTTAACAAGCATGTTTCTGCTTCTACAACATATACTAATGGTTGAGCTACTACAACATTAGTAACCTCAGCTTAGGGGGAAAAGTCCTGTCTTTAAAAAACAGCATTTTATGCCTCTTGAAACA
>PVHP010027706.1:0-23549 GCA_004024765.1 Zapus hudsonius
AAAAAAAAAAAAAAAAAAAAAAAAAAAAAAAAAAAAAAAAAAAAAAAAAAAAAAAAAAAAAAAAAAAAAAAAAAAAAAAAAAAAAAAAAAAAAAAAAAAAAAAAAAAAAAAAAAAAAAAAAAAAAACTTAAATGAAAAACAAGAATGTATACATTCAGAAAGTTAACAAATTTTTATTTGGAAAAACATAATAGTTCTGAACCTAAACATATTACAAACTGTCAAAGGTAGCAAACAAAAAGTGACTTTGGATGTGTTTGCATGTATGCATATGATGTGTGCATGCATGTGGGGGGAGTAAGCACATTCCTGTCAAGGTGCATGTATATGGAGGCCATAGAACCACCATGGGTGTTAGTCAAATCTTGTTTGAGGTGAGGGTCTCTCATTGTTCACTGCTATGCTCAGCAAGCTAGCTGACCTGCAAGCCTCCAGGAGATTCTCCTCTGTCCACCTCCCATCTCAGTTTACACACGCTGGGATTATAGATGTTGGTGCTATGTGGCTTTATGTGGGCCCTGGGGATCTGAATTCTGGTACTCACATTTGTGCAGCAAGCACTTTATCTACTTAGCCACATCCCCTGTCAAACAAACACTCACTTTAAAGCAGTGGGATAAAAAGGATTCATCAAAAACTAAAAATCAAGGAAGCACAAATCAGTAGGATGACATATTCAAAGTATTGACAGGAAGAAGGTAAGTCAACATCAGCATACATATATATGATGCCCTGTTTCAACCAAGAAAAGAGGAGGAAGGAATAAGAGAACTCCGTATTGTTAAAATGACTATTCTCTTCAAATTCATTAGCTGGGCATGGTGGTGCATGCCTTTAATCTCAGCACTTGGGAGGCAGAGGTAGGAGGATCGCCCCGTGAGTTCAAGGCCACCCTGAGACTACATAGTGAATTCCAGGCACTGAAGTGGTGCCTGCCTTTAATCCAAGTACTCAGAAGGCATAGGTACAAGGATTGCTGCGAGTTCAAGGCCAGCCTGGGACTACAGAATGAGTGCCTGGAAGGCCAGGCATGGTAGTGCATGCCTTTAATCCCAGCACTTGGGAAGCAGAGGTAGGAGGATCACTGTGAGGCCAGCATGGAGCTACAGAGTTCCAGGTCAGCCAGGGCTAGAGTGAGATCCTATCTAGAAAAATAAACAAACAAGAAAAGATCAAGGTACTGCTGCCACTAGAGTCTCTACCCTCAAGAGAAAAGAAAGGGAGGCCACAGAGGCCACTCAATACATAAACCCCAAGGACAAATGCTCAGATCTAAGCTGAAAAGGTCAGGGACAAGGAGTAACAGTAGAGTTTGGGGTACAGGTGACCTCCTGCAAAAAGTAAATATCTAGCCTCAGACAAGAGTAAGAATGGAGACAACTACCAGTTAAAGCACAAAGGTTTGAAACATTTCACCCACACTGACAGCCCCAAATACATAGCACAAGCAGAAAGGCGGCTCAACTGGATCTAGACAGGACAGAGGAGCTTTTCATCAAGATGCTGTGGCACTGAGGTTGGGAAGATGGCTCAGTGTTACTGCACAAGTGTGAGGACCTGAACAGCTCACCACACCCAATCAGCACCCATGTAAATGCTGGTTGGGTGTGGTGAGCTGCTTATAATCCCAAGTGCCCTGGAGGTGGAGACAGGGATCCCTGGTACAAACTGGCTAGCTAGCCTAACCAGAGCAGTGAGTTCTGGGTTCAAATGAGAGACCATGCCTCAGTAAATAAAGTGGAGAATGATCAGGAAGACACTTGACCTCAATCTCTGGCCTCCACATTCAAGTGCACCCACATGCATACATGTATTTTACACACACACACACACACACACACACACACACACACACACACACACACACATTTTGTGGCATAAGGTCATATGTAGGTCATTAAGAGATTACAGAGATGAGCCTAGGTATTAATGGCCAAATGATTTAACAAAGGCACTACAGCAATTCAACAGAGAAAAACTCTTTAACAAATATGCTAGAATAATTGGATATTTACAAATAAAAAGATAAATTTAAGCTGGGCAAGTAGCACACACCAGCAATTTCAGCACTTAGGAGGTAGAAACAGGGGAATCAGGGCTGGAGAGATGGCTCAGAGGTTAAGGCACTTGCCTCCAGTGCCTAAGGCCCTGGGTTCAATTCCCCAGGACCCACATAAGCCAGAACCACAAGGTGGTGGCCCTGGTGCACTCTCTCTCTCTCTCTCTCTCTCTCTCTCTGCTTGAAAATGAATAAATAAAATATTTCTTAAAATATTAAAAAAAAAAACAGGGGAATCATCACAAGTTTGAGGATATTCTGGTCTTCAGGTCAGGGAGGGCTTCACAGTGAGACTCTACCCAAAAAAACAAAATAAATAATTAAAATTGGGCTGGAGAGATGGCTCAGTGGTAAAGGCACTTGCCTCCAGTGCCTAAGGCCCCGGGTTCAATTCCCCAGTACCCACATATGCCAGACTCACAAGGTGGTGGTCCTGGTGTGTTCTCTCTCTCTCTCTCTCTCTCTGCTTGAAAATGAATAAATAAAATATAAATAAATAATTACGAGCCGGGTGTGGTGGCGCACGCCTTTAATCCCAGCACTCGGGAGGCAGAGGTAGGAGGATCGCCATGAGTTCAAGGCCACCCTGAGACTACATAGTGAATTCCAGGTCAGCCTGGACTAGAGTGAGACCCTACCTCGAAAAACCAAAAACCAAAAAAATAAATAAATAAATAAATAAATAATTGCATTTTTTAAAAAGGCACATTTAGAGAATGAAAGGCTTAAGATGAATTTAGAGCCTCATACAAAACATACCAAAAACGTCAATGGTAACTAAGTGTGGGGACAAGAGATTGAACAAATGGACAATAGAGATCATCTTTACACATAATTGAAATGTTCTAAAACAAGACTGTGGTGACAATTACAGATCTGCTAGAAATCACTGAACTGTAGAATGTTAAGTCAGTGAATTTTATGGAAACTATACCTTAATAAAGTTGTTTTAATTAAAAACTCTAAGTGAAGCATCTTAAAAGTTCTAGGATTGATGATGCTGGACATCAAACCTAGTGCCTCATGCATCTTAGACAAGTGCTCTACCACTGGACAGCTTTAGAAAGTTGCTAAAAAAGCTTGCTGTGGTGGTAAATTCCTATGATTTCAGCAGGGGAGGAGGAAGAAGAGGCAAGAAGATCATGAGTTCAATGCCAGCCTGGGCTATACAGCAAGTTCCAGGCCAGCTAGGTAAAGCAGAGGTAGACCCTGATTCCAAAAAAGAAAAAAAAATTTGTACTAGATAAAAACAAGCACAACTAATATTAGTAAGTCAGTCTCTCTTTTTTCATGGCAGTCTCTCACTCTAACCCAAGCTGACCTGGAACTCACTCGGTAGCCTGAGTAGCCTTGAACTTGGCCCTCCAGTTCTTGAGTAGCCAGAACTTGGCCTTGCTGGGACTAAGGCATGCACTAACCACACCCAGTTTAGTCTATCTCTTTCTAGTTTATTTTTTTTTCAACTTTTATTTATATGAGAGAAAGAAAGAATGGGCACACCCTCTTATTCCTGCAAATGAACTCCAAACATATGTGCCACTTTGTGCATCTGACTTTACATAGGTACTGGGGAATTGAACCATGGCCAGTATGCTTTGCAAGCAGGCACTTTTAACCACTAAGCAATCACCTCAGCCCTCTTTCCAGTTTTTTTAAATCTGTGCTTCTCTAATTTTTATTATCATCATTACCGTTAACATCATCATCTTTTTGTTTTGTTTTTCGAGGGAGGGTCTCACTCTAGCTCAGGCTGACCTGAACTCACAGTGATCCTCCTAACTCAGTGTAGGGATCAAAGGTGTGTGCTGCCATGCCTAGCTTTCTCAAGTAGTTTTAGAAGCCTCTCTATATTAATGAGCTACATTAGAAATCACATTTTAAAGAAGGAAAATAAATGACAGCACCATTCACCTAAGTATAAAAAAGCATAACATATCCATCCTAAAACAAAGGACATTTAAAGAACAAATAGAATCAGCTATCAACGTACTACTGGTAGATTACTTATTAATACTGATATATATATATATATATATATATATATATATATATTCCAGCTCAAGATTAATTTCTACTGTCAAACGAAATTCTTTTGGAACTCTGGAAATTGCTGATTCTATCTATACCAAGATGTATACAAATGCCATACATGTTAAGACTGACATCTTTAAAATGAAAATCCACTGAAAAAAATTACAATAAATTTACAAAAAATCTACAATATTTTATCTTAAAATTGAGTGCTAAAAAAAGAAAATGGGTGGCAATTACAACACTTAACCACTGGAAGACAGAACCTACACTGCCAATGGTTAAACTTTAATTATTAGCATTTCTGCCTATGTCAAAGAAGCAAAAGACCATCTCAATATGGAGATTTAGAGGCTGCTAAAAGGCCATAAAGGTAGAAACAGACAAAATAATAAAGAAACAAACAATTAAAATAACTAAAGAATATAAAATTCAGTACTTTGTTTTGAAGGACTCAAAACAAATTAGGGAGAAATTTATGAATGAGAACAGTTAATAAGACATTATTAGTATTTTTTAATGCTAAGAAATGTTAATACTGAAAATAAAGGTTGATACTCAGTAACCAAATTCAGAAGTCCTTTTCGCATGTTTAGCTTTTCTCTATACAGTCTTTAGTTGTTAATGAATAATAGCAATGAATAAAAGCTACCATTATTAATGACTCTCCACTGAGATTTAAGAAATAAAATTCTTTATCTGCTAATTGGTGCTAAGTATCAAGGACTTTATTGGCTACAGTAGACAGAAAAAAAGTGGTTGAGAGGCTTCTGAGAAATAACCCCTGCTGGCACATTACCCACTAGAGTAGACAAAGACCACTTATGAGAACTCCAGATTAAAATCACCAAAAATGTCCCTTCATGTAGCACCAAGTCCAGGCTCTATAAGTGAACAGAAGCTCAGCAACTTCATTCAGCTAAAAAATGATATAGTTTTTAAAGGTCTTATAACTTTACAAGTGATTAAAGTAGTGAAAGTCTCAATATACAACTTCATATAAACCAAGTTTAGTAATTACTCCTTTACCTCCCACATTTCCACCCTAGCTAACAGTAGCAAGACAGAAGAAAAGATAATTTAATTCTGTAAGTGTGGAACTCTCTTTTAAAAACAACATGCTGAGCCAGGGATACAGTTCATTTTCAGTGGTAGACTGTGCTTACATAGTGCATATAAAGCCCTGGGTTTGATTGGGTTGACAAAAACAACAAACAAAAACAGGGGCTGAAGAGATAGCTCGGTGGTTAAGGTGCCTGCATGCAGGGCCTAACAACCTGAATTCGATTCCCTAGTACCCACTTAAAGATAGATGCACAGGGCTGGAGAGATGGCTCAGTGGTTAAGGCACTTGCCTCCAGTGCCTAAGGCCCCGGGTTCAATTTCCCAGGACCCACATAAGCCAGACCCACAAGGTGGTGGCCCTGGTGTACGCACTCTCTCTCTCTCTCTCTCTCTCTCTCTCTCTCTCTCTCTCTCTCTCTCTCTCTCTCTCTCTCTCTCTGCTTGAAAATGAATGAATAAAATATTTTAAAAAAAGATAGATGCACAAAGTGGTCCATGAATCTGGAGTCTGTTTGCAGCAGCTGGAGGCCCTGGTGAACCCATTCTCTTTTGTCTCTCCTCTACCTCTCTATAACTGCAAATAAACAATTCCAACATGGTCAACTTCGTTATTTTTTTTCTTGGGCATTTAGCTTTATATGGGTACTGGGGAATCAAACCTATGCTGCCAGGCTTTGCAAGCAAGTGCCTTTAACTGCTAAACCATCTCTCCAGCTGTTAATTTTTTTCTTGGACGATCAAAACCAGTATACTATGAGAAAGAAAGAAACTAATAATCTGCCCACTTGCCTATTTCTAAGCTTGCCAGTCCAATTCAGTAATTTTTTGGAAGGTGTCTTTAAAAAGACTGATAAAATTATGAAAAAGAATTTTTAAATAATACTTTAGTGCATGTCAAATATCAATTGAAAAAAATTATATTTAACCCAGGTTTAGTGGCAGGAGGTTAACAAGTTCAAGACCAGACCTAGGTTAATAAGTTGCAGGCCAGTTTGGGTTATAAAAAGACCCTGTTCAAAGTAAACAAAGTATTAAAATAAACATTCTTTCTCTCCCCACCCTTAGACACTGAGAATAAGCCCATGTCCTTTTCAAGGACCTTGTGCATCCTAGACAAGCACTCTACCACCTGAGCTACACCCCAATCCTATAGTCAAACGCGCACGTGTGTGTGCGTGTATGCGTGCGTGTATGCGTGTGTGTGTGTGTGTGTGTGTGTGTGTGTGTGTGTGTGTGCGCGTGCATGTATGCGTGTAGACAGGGACTGACCTGGAACTAACTCTGTAGCCAAGGCTGGTCTTGAATTCACAGCAACCCTACCTTAGTTTCCCAAATGCTGGGTTTAAAAACGTGTTCACATTGGGTGTGGTGGCGCACGCCTTTAATCCCAGCACTCGGGAGGCAGAGGTAGGAGTATTGCAGTGAGTTCAAGGCCACCCTGAGCCTACATAGTGAATTCCAGGTCAGCCTGGACGAGAGTGAGACCCTACCTTGAAAAACCAAAAAAAAAAAAAAAAAAAAGTGTTCAAACTCTTATAGAATAAATTTTAACACCTAATCCATTACTATGAATATCTGGTACAGGTTAAGTAACCATATCTGAAATGGGTGGGATGAAAAAGTATTCCACATTTTGAGTTATTATCAACATCCCCAATCTGAAAAAATCTAAATACGCTAGAAATCTGAAACTTATGCCATGTTGGTACTCAGTGTTCAATTTTGTAGAATTTTGAACTTCAGACCTTTGGTTAGGGATACTAAGCCTGTATAGTATAATTCATAAGGGGAAAAAAAAGGTTAACTTTGAGTTTTCTTTTTGTTTTAAGTCAAGAGTCTGTTACCATATATTCCAGGATGGCTTCAAACTGCCAATCCTCCTACCTAAATGCTGGGATTACAGGCATGCACCACCATATCTAGCAGTGATTTGTAGTTTAATTAGCAAATTTATGAAGAATAAATGTAAAAGTTATTAAGGGTCAGAAAATAATGACAACGTAAGTGTTCACTGGGCCACTTTGTTCTTTTTAGTTCACTCCCATGTTAAGGCACTATTGGCGTACTGCCATCTAATAATGTTTGGTTTTTTTTTTTTTTTTTTTTTTTTGACCCAGGCTAGTTTGGAACTATGTTGTATCAGGCTGCCCTTGAACTCAGAGCAACCCTCCTGCCTTAACCCCATCAGTGCTGGGATTGCTGAGTCACCACATTCTACATTGCTTTCCCTTTTTATTTTATTTTATTATTATTTTGGTTTTTTGAGGTAGGGTCTCACTCTAGTCCAGGCTGACCTGGAATTCACTATGTAGTCTCAGGGTGGCCTTGAATTTACGGTGGTCCTCCTACCTCTACCTCCCGAGTGCTGGGATTAAAGGCGTGCACCACCACACCCGGCTTGCTTTCTCTTTTTAAAGAACAGTTTCTTTCCTTCTTCTAAGCTTTCACTTCACACTATTACTTCTATGGCTGAATCATACTAAAAGACGTCTCCAGAATACACAGCGCTATAGTTCAATTTTACAAACTACTGTCAAGAAGGCATGCATTTTAGGATTACAAATATACAAATAGAAAATTTTTTCTACAAATTGAAAATGAATATTCCATTCAGAAAACTTTCTTTCTCACTATGGTTAAAAAAAATTTTGCCTTTATATGCATGGACACCTCTAAATGATACAACTGTTTGGCAACTAAATTGAACAAACAAGTTATATCTTATTTGCAATGCCTTTTTGCTTGACCAAGGTTTCTCCAAATATATTTAGTTCACTATCCTTAATTTGCTCAATTAAGTAATTTACAGTCAGGGATGCGGTCCAATCTCCAAAAAGACTTAAGATGTAAACTGTAACATTAAACAACCTTCAGTCTCACAGACACTCTAGAAGAATGTGTCATTTAAAACAAAGTAGTGATTCCTGACAGAAACAAGATTAATAATTATAGAAAAGAGAGTAGGTATGCCCCAAAGCCTCTTTGCCACAGCAAATGAACTCTAGACAATGAACTCCAGACACATGTGGCACTTTATATGTCTGGCTTTATGTGGATAGTGGAGAATTGAACCTGGGCCAGTAGGCTTTGCAAACAAGTGCCTTTAACCACCAAGCATCTTCCAGAGGACATTTTTAGAAAGGCTCTTGCGGAACTTGGTAATATACACTTTTAATCCTAGAATTAGGGAGCCTGAGATAGGAGGATTCCCTTGAGTTCAAGGCCAGATTGGGCTACAGTGAGTTCCAGGTCAGTCTGGGCTACAGTGGGAAGACTTGGGAGGGAGGAGGGAGGGAGGGAGGGAGGGAAGAGGGGAGGAAAGGAAAGGATCTTTTAGTAACATGAAATTTTACATACCTGTAATATCAAGAACTGAAGAAGATGAAATGTAATATCTATGAACTGTTTCAAGTAGTTGAGCACCATGGCCTTGACCTTGAAATGGAGTCAATATCAGCATTTGACTACAGTAAAGAAATTATTTAAAATTAAAAGATCACATCATAGACAGTTTAAAAATTTAAAAATTACTATATATAGTATTATGAACATTCATGATTTTTAAGAATCACACGAAAGAAATCCAAAAATTATCAAGATACTCAAAATTTTGTTTACTCAGCAACACTTTCAAAGGGAACAATAAAATAAATCAGTACATATCCAGTGAAAGGTGATTTGAAAAAAAAAAAAAAAACTCAAATCAACACTATTATCACAAGTATTGGAAACTTCAGCAGCTCCTTCTTCTGAAATAAAAGACAAGGCACGTGTTATGCTGCCAATTACCTTACACGTGGCCGGGTTTTGTCTGGGTACACATAGTAATTATAGACTGTCATGTAGCCTACGGTCGCAAAGAGCGTAGCTCCATCCTTATTATACTTCTCAAATCTGCAGATAAAACAGAAAGCCAAGCAGGTCAATTACAGTCGCGCTCCCATGCAGTGTCCATTTTCTTTTCCATTCTCTGACTGAATTTTCAGTGTCAGCAAGCTACACTGTGAGGGCCCAATGGGTACACCTGCTATGTTCTGAATGTACAATTCACTTAATTGGTGTGCAGCAACTTGGATAAATCAGACCTCTTTACATCACTTCAGTGCACTTGCCTATTATAAAGATGAATAGGTGGCAAGTAAAAGAAAACACAGGCAAAGCTCATTTTACTGTTTAAGCCTACATTCAAGGTTCTAACGGACAACAGCATTTAATTCAGCTCTATTCTCAAGGTCTCCCAAAGCATAATGAAGGCAAACTCAAGCCTCATAAACAATAGTTTTTCTTTCCTGGGAAAAATATCATTATACTGTCCCAATAATTGGGCTGCCACAATTAAAATGCTGGCTTTGTGGAGGTAATAAGGTCTACTGTTGCTTTAGAACTGTACTTACACTAGAAAGTAGTGCCATCTTTCATCATCCACGTCAATAAAGCTGGCAGTTTCAATAAACCACATCAAAAAGGTCTGAAGCCTTTCATGATATTCTCGAAAGCCTGTACATGTCATGTCAGCCTAGGGAAAAAGCCAGGAAAAGTCAGGTGAAACTCATCACAGAGGTAAGTGAAAGTCTGCAGAGCACAAAACTGTCCTGTGGAAAAAAATGTTTACAAATTATGATTAATTGTGTATACAGGCATATAGACAGAACAGGTCTGTTTTAATGCTAATAAAAACTTATTTCTTGAAGCTAGAATAACTATTGAAAATAACAAAATGGTATGGAAATGGAAAAACTTTACCCAAGTAATATTTAGGTTTAGCTTTACCTTATATATCTGAAAAGTAAAGTTTTCTCCTCCTGTTGGACTGAGAACTGAGTAAGTATGGAGTAAGGTTCCAAAAGGTTTGAAATCAACCTCTTTTTCCAGCAAAGAAAGAAAATCATTTGTGTTTGTACAAAACCCAGGTGGAATGATTTGTCTGATTTTGCCTTCAACATCATCTGCCTAAGAAATGGATAAAGGACAAAAAAATTAATAAATTTGATTTTGAGCATTTTATTTCTTCAAAATATACAAAACCAACAAATATCACAAAAGCTACAATTAAACTACAGATGTAAACTTGCAGTGACTAGGAAAAGGATGAGTTTGTGTGTACAAACTACTATCACACAACTTTGAGTGAGTATAACAAAAATAAATTAGAGGAGGCAAGTACACTAGTATCAAGTCCAAGAGCAACGGCAATGTCACTGAAATTTCTAACATCATATAGAAAATGCTGACTAGCTCCCTTCAGGACAAACTGAACAGATCAAAACAAAAAGCCGCTTAGGATTTCCTTTACATCTGTCAAAGACATCATATTATCCAAGATATAACGATAACAAGTAGTGAAGTAAGACTAAAGTCTGACCAAATGAACTACAACTTCACAATGAACAAGTAGATAACAACTCCCTCATATATCAAACTAAGATAATTTTTAAAATATCCCACTTGGGAAATATACAGTTATATGAGTAGCTATATTATCCACTTCTCTCCATAATGTGACAGAATTTATATAGACCTGGATTTGTGATAGTATAAAAGAGACAGGACTGGACAACAAAATTAAACTCAAAGATTAAAATTACCCTTGTTAAACAACCTCGATGAATGTTAAAACTATCAGCTGAGCAGACTTCATAATCCTTTTCAAACCCCAAAAGACCACTTGATTGAATACATTTACTACTTCTCTTTAACCATGAATATTTGATGAAGTCTTACAATAAAGTATTACTGCTTCTCACCAGGCAATAAAACTTAATGAATTGGTCTCAACTTAACAAAACCTTATCCCTCAATACAGTCCCTAAAAGCCTGACATTACATTCAACAAAATGAGCTTGCATTCTATTCAAACTTTTTCCTGAACAATGAAGCCAGGTTTTTACTTAATGGAGTTTGCCGTGAGTTCAGCTGTAATGTTTGTATTGTATCTATTTCCACAAGGACTGACACAAGAACACTTTGTGTTAACTTACTAAGCAGCTCTTTCATACCGTTTACATGCATGATGGGTATTAGTTCTAAACCAAGACCCTTGCTACTTAGCATTCAAAACAGGGAAATTAAGATGCTTAGGACAAAATACACTACAAAAGGCTAATACAACATGCTACTAATTCCTGTCCTTTCAACATCTTTTAACTAAGTAGAAGCAATGCACCTGCAGATGAATAGCACTTTATTATCATTCAGTTACATTTTGGATAGAGATGCAAGGATGAAGCTTATCACAAACAAGTTTAATTTCCAATGCTCGGGTACCAACAACATTTATGTATGATTTGTTCATAGTTATAAAATATGAGCTATTATTTAAAATATGGCTCTTCAATATTCTGCCCAGCAGTTTACTTCTAATATGTGCAACAATACTTACAATCCACTCACCCACGATCAAATGAACTGTGGTTGATAGATCTACTTTGCTTATTTTTAAAGCACATACTATTTGATGAATATTTTTTCCTTGAAACTGCTATCTAATATGAAGAGACACCATAACCATATTTTTAGTAGTTACATAAGGGAGTAGTTATAATGAGGAATAATTACAATAGATTTGTTTGTGTAGCAATAAAAAAAGTAGTGATAGGAAAAGGTGATGGCACTGAAACAAAATAGAGACTAATTGAGAGGGGGAAGGGATAATTGTTTATGGTCTATAATTATGGAAGCTATCAATAAAAAGGTTTTTTTAAAAAGTAGTGATCATAGGATAAGCCAGTGAGACAGAAACCAACGATCTTCAACACAAAGACCCCTAAACTCACAATCTTAAAGCAGCCTTAATACTCATCCACCACGACTCAGGGAACTATGCGGAAGAGGGGGGCGGAAAGATTGTAAGAGCCGTGGTGGGGGAGACTATCCAGAGGCATGGCACCCTTCAGCAACAACACACTTGGGCCAGGAGGACCGGGCTGAGTACTAGGCTATCCAGGGTCCCCTGCCACAAGGACTGATCCAGACAGTACACAGAGGAGGATATCCAGCTGATTGGGAATGGGGAGGGGAATTGGGGATAACAACTCATTGTTTGCCCACTGAATAATGTAACACATTATGGACAATAAATATATATTTAAGATTTAAAAAAAAGCAGTGATCAAGTAGCATAATTGCAGCTCAGGTCTGTAAAATGTCAGGAAAAAACTCAGTTTTTCAAAGAATTCTTTCAGGACATTCCTGAGATGTCTACTTTTAACTTCTAATGGCTTTCTTTATGCCTTGTGTTCTAAACAAGGCATTATAAAGCATAGTCCCACTGTACCTACCTTGCATCAAATCTACTTCAAAGATCTCTCAGAACTGCTAGGTTGCAAGTGGCAATTCTAGTGGTAGGTGTTACTCTGAAAGTCTGAGCTTGAGAAAGTTGAAGTCTTCAAAGATTATTATTATAAATATCTTCAAAAAAAATCTTTTGCTCTGGGCAACTGTGTATGTTATTTTAAAACCTCTTATGAGGGGGTTAAAAATCTAAGTTTCAAAAGGAAAGAATCTGTATCGATGTAAATTTGTTACTTACATAAAACACAACTTTAAATAAAAAAGCCTGTTAAACCTAGAAATGGAACATTGCTCACTAAAGAAAAATGTTTACATTTTTCTACTAAAAAAGGTGTTTCTCTGTTAAATTTCCTTTTTAAAAAATCCTATAACTATCATCTGTACTCTTCTAAAATGCATAGTTCATTTACTTAAAAATATTTTCATTTCAAGCCGGGCGTGGTGGCGCACACCTTTAATCCCAGCACTCGAGAGGCAGAGGTAGGATTGCCACGAGTTCAAGGCCACCCTGAGACTACATAGTGAATTCCAGGTCAGCCTGGACTAGAGCGAGACCCTACCTTGAAAAACCAAAAAAAAAAAAAATATTTCATGTTGGATTACTTACTTTTCAGATGAAATCATCACTTTTAAATGAATGTAGATTTAAAAACAAACGGAAAGCTCTTGATTCCAGTGTTTGTGGCTAAGAATTTAGATTCTTTTTTTCTTTGGTTTTTCGAGGTAGGGTCTCGCTCTAGCCCAGGCTGACCTGGAATTCACTATGTAGTCTCAGGGTGGCCTTGAACTCACGGTGATCCTCCTACCTCTGCCTCCCGAGTGCTGGGATTAAAGGCATGCGCCACCACACCCGGCCCAAATATTTTATTTATTTATTTGCAAGCAGGGAGAGAGAGAGAGAGAGAGAGAGAGAGAGAGAGAGAGAGAGAGAGAGAGAGAGAGAGAGAGAGAGAGAGAGAGAGCGCGAGCGCACAAGGGCCACCACCTTGTGGGTCTGGCTTATGTGGGTACTGGGGAATTGAACCCAGGGCCTTAAAGCACTGGAAGCAAGTGCCTTAACTGCTGAGCCATCTCTCCAGCCTGAATTGAGATTATTTTAAACAGATATTCCTAGCCAGGTATAGTGGCGCACACCTTTAGTCCCAGTACTTGGGAAGCAGAAGTAGGAGGATCACTGAGTTCGAGGCCAGCCTGAGACTACATAGTGATTTCCTGGTCATCCTGGGATAAAGCAAGACCTTACCTCAAAACAAAACAAAACAGCTATTCCTTAAAAATGTTTCACTATGGGCTGGAGAGATTGCTCAGGGGTTGCCTCCAGAGCCTAAGGACCCAGGTTCAATTCCCCAGTACCCACATAAAGCCAGAGGCACAAAGTGGCGTATGCATCTGGTGTTTGTTTACAGTGGCTGGAGGCCCTGGCATGCTCATTCCTTATTCTCTCTTTCCCCCTTGCAAATAAATAATAAAATTAAAAAAAAAAACTTTTCCTAACATTCAACAACTTCCTCCTTTTTAATCTTAATATATGTGAGCATGGGCACACCTGTGCCACAGCACACATGTGCAGGTAAGAGGACAACCTCTGATGCCAGTCCTCAATTTCCAAATTGTTTGAGGCAGGGTCTTTTGTCCATGGCTCCGTAGTTAGCTGTCCTGCCTGCAAGCTGGTGAGGATTTTCCTGTCTGTGCCTCTGACTCACCATTAAAGTTGGGGTTATATATGCTCACCACTGTATCCTGCTTTATATGATTTCTGAGGATCTGAACACAGGAACACTTGAGGTACTCAAGCTTGCAGAGCAAGCACTTTTGCCCACTAAGTCACCTCTCTTCCCCCAAGTTTTTTTAAGGAAAATATAAAACTAGTAATGAGGCTTTTTTGATTTTTGTTTTCTGTTTGTTTCTTGAGGCAGGGGCTCATGTAGGGTAGGGCAGCATCAAACTTGTGCAGTCAAGTCTGGCTGTGCACTCCTTATCCTCTGGCCTCTACCTCCAAAGGGCAGGGATTAATTGAGAATATACCTCCACGCACAGCTTAAAATGTTCTTAAATGACAAATTTCTCACTATGGACATTTATTACATATTAAAATGTTCCCATGCAGCAATTTTCACTTTTCCTCAGCACTGCATAAAGCAATATGACTGAGAGCAGCTAGTAATCTACTAAAATATTTACACTTGTTTTTAATTTATACACATTTCCAAATGCAATAACCATTCTGGAATCTTATCTTAAGCAGTACTATTTGTCGAAATTTGTCCTGTTCAGTTATTTTTGAGGCTGCAATTAAAGGCATCTAAGTAGGTGGAACATGCTGTTCTTTACTTGGTTTAAGTGGCACAGATTTAACATTACTGTAATTCTAAGACTGAGATATTCTACAAAAAAAAAAAACATAAAATTCTACATCTGCTTAGTTTGCGCATTCTCATATTTTCTCCCTTCCTAGTACTAACCAGGTTCCATCCTGCTTAGCTTCGGAGATCAGATGAAATGAGATTAAGCATGCTCAGGGTGTCAAGGATGCAGACTATTCTCACATTTTTGTTTTGTTTTTATTTCCAGTTAGGGGCTCATTCTAGCCCAGGCTGGCCTTGAACTCCAGGAGATCCTCTTATTTCTGCCTCCTGAGTGCTGGGACTAAAGGCATACCCAGCTACATTTTCTGATATTTAAGCTTTGAATGAGAAAATCTGAGTACTGCTTGAGAAATTTTTAAAAATTATATTTATTTCTAACCAGAGAGAGTTTGGGCACACTAGGGCCACTTGATGCAAATCAACTCCAGATGTATGTGCCACTTTGCAGGCTAGCAGGCTTTGCAAGTAAACACTTTTAACTGCTGAGCCTTCTCCCCAGTCTATGCTAGAGAAATTTAAAATGTGAACTTTTTCATTACTGGAAAAAATCATTTCATGGTTTATTTATACTGCAATAGTTTTTTTTTTTTTTTTTTTTTTTTTGAGGTAGGGTCTCACTCTAGCCCAGGCTGACCTGGAATTCATTGTGTACTCTCTCAGGGTGGCCTTGAACTCATGGCAATCCTCCTACCTCTGTCTCCCATGTGCTGGGATTAAAGTCGTGCGCCACCACGCCCAGCTATACTGCAATAGTATTTTGTTCCTCTAAGTAAGCAAGATAAAAATTTTCAATATGTAAGTTTAATGCTCTGTATATTATATTTAAAAAATGAGTACATTAAGAATACTGTTATGCCGGGCGTGGTGGCACACGCCTTTAATCCCAGCACTCGGAGACAGAGGTAGGAGGATCACCATGAGTTCAAGGCCACCCTGAGACTACATAGTGAATTCCAGGTCAGCCTGGACTAGAGTGAGACCCTACCTCGGAAAAAAAAAAAAAAAAAAAAAAGGAATACTGTTATTTTAAAGCACAGGAAAATATTACTAGTACTTTAATTTTTTTTCCTTTCCTCTAAGATTCAGTTTTTACAAGTAGAAAACATTTTCCACAGTAGGTCTAGTGATGCAGTTCCACAATCCCAGCTACTCATGAGGCTGAGAAAAAGTTCAAGGAATGCCTGGGCTACAGAATGAGTTCAACGCCACCAGGGTCACTTAGAGAGGCCTTGCCTCAATACAGAAGCAGAAGCAGGAGGGCTAGAGAGATGGCTAAGTGGTTAGGACACTCACCTGCAATGCCTAATGACCTGAGTTCAATCCCCCAGTATCCACATACAGCCAGATGGGAAAAGCGGCACACTTATTCTATGTGTCTTCTATTTTTCTCTGCTTTCAAATAAATAAAAAAAAAAAAATCTTTAAAAAAATGTGGTAAGAGGGGAAGGGGAGGGCTGGAGAGGTGGCTCAGAGGTTAAGGTACTTGCCTCCAGTGCCTAAGACCCCGGGTTCAATTCCCCAGGACCCACATAAGCCAGACCCACAAGGTGGTGGCTCTGGTGCGCTTGCGCTTGCGCGCTCTCTCTCTCTCTCTCTCTGTATCTCTCTGCTTGAAAATGAATAAATAAAATATTTTTTTAAAAAAAAGAGGGGAAGGGGAAGAAGAGGAAGAGGAAGAGGAAGAAGCCAAGTATAGCAGCACACACTTTAAATCCTTTAATTTCAGCTCTGAGGAGGCTGAGGTAGGAGGACTGCCATGAGTTCCAGGTCAGCCTGAGCTAGAATGAGACCCTGCTTCAAAAGTAAATAATAAATTAATTTTTAAAAGGACCTGGGGATATAGCTCAGTAGCAAAGTGCTTACCTAATATGTGTCAGGTCCTAGGTTTATTATCAAGTATGGATTGGAGGTCCTATAAAGAGCTAAAAGACTTCAGAAAAAAAACTTAAATCTGCTTTTTAAAAAAGTTTTTTAATGTTTTTATTTGCAAGCAGAGAGAGAGAGAGAGAGAGAGAGAGAGAGAGAGAGAGAGAGAGAGAGAGAGAGAATGAAATGAGTGTGCCAGGGCCTCCAGTCGCTGCAAATGAACTCCAGATGCATGTGACACTGTACATCTGGCTTTACATGTGTACTGGGGAATCGAAACCATATCATTAGGCTTTGCAGGCAAGTGTCTTAACCACTGGGCCATCTCTCCAGCCCCTAAATCTTTTTTTTTGAGGGGGGGGTGGTGGTTTCAAGGTAGGGTCTCACTCTAGCCCAGGCTGACCTGGAATTCACTATGCAGTCTCAGGCTGGCCTCAAACTCATAGCAATCCTATCTCTGCCTCTGGAATGTTAGGATTAAAGCCATTCGCCACTGCATCTGACCAAAATCTAACTTTTAAAATATTTTTATTTATTTGCAAGCAGAGAGAGTGTGTGTGGATGTACCAGAACCTCTTGCCATTGCAAATGAGCTCCAGATGCTTTCATCACTTTGTGCATCTAGCTTTACATGGGTACTGGGAAAATCAACATCAGTTTTTCAGGCATTGTAAGGAAGCACCTTTAACCACTGAGCAATCTCTTCAGCTCTTAATCTGCTTTTATCTATTCTCAAATTCAATCCATATCAGTGGGAAACAAGAATGAAATGATTTAAATTCTAGGTAATACAAAACTGTATTACAATTTTCTCTACCAAACCTGTCAGAAATGAAATTAGCAAGACTAAGCAATTTAGTCACATACCCCTTCACTAAAAAGTAATTACCTCCAAGAGTAGACAGGCAGTAGTAAGAAAAAAAGGAAAAAAAAAAAAAACCCGAGGACCACAAAAGATAAATCAGCAGGGCGTGGTGGCACACAACTTTCATCCCAGCAGAGGTAGGAGAATCACTGTGCGTTTAAGGCCAGCCTGAGACTCCAGTGAATTCCAGGTCAGCTTGAGCTAGAGTAAGACCCTACCTTGAAAAACCAAGAAGATAATCAATCAATGTCTGAATAATCAAGCTCATTGTACTTGTCAAATGCAGAATTGTGTTGCCTTTACAGAGAACCAGCTTTGTAAAGCCTAATGACCTAGATTCAATTCCCCAGTACCCATGTAAAGCCAGATGCACTAAGTGACGCGTGCATCTGGAGTAGTTTCCAGAGGCTGGAGGCCCTGGTGTGCCCATTCTATCTGCCTTCTATCTCTCTTGCTTGCAAATAAAGTTTTTTAAATTATAGAAATGGCCAGCTAAGGGGCTGAAGAGATGGCTTAACGGTTAAGGCGTTTGCCTACAAAGCAGAAGGACCTGAGTTCAATTCCCCAGTGCCCATATAAAGCCAGATGCACAAGGTAGCACATGTGTCTGGAGTTCCTTTGCGGTGGCTGGAGGCCTGACAGCTCATTCTCTCTGTGCTTCTCTCTCTCTCTCTCTCAAATAAATAAATAAAATATTTTTTAAAAACAGAAATGGCCAGCTAGTAAAGAGACTAGACAGGCATCTTAACTGTGAGTAAAGAACTTTAGGAACTCAAATTGGAAAAAAAAAAAAAAAACAGATTTAAGATTAATGTAATGGCAAAAATCACAATAACCAAATTAATTTTTAAGAACTGCCATGGCTCAGACCCCTAAAAAAGTTGTTTTTTTTTTTTTTTCCTGAGGTAAGCAAAACAGAGTATTTTTTCAATTGCAAAAATAATGCTACATGGGCTGGAGAGGTGGCTCAGCAGTTAAGGCATTTAGGCATTTGCCTCCAGTGCCTAAGGCCCCCGGGGTTCAATTCCCCAGTACCCATCTATGCCAGACCCACAAGATGGTGGCCCTGGTGCACGCTCTCTCTCTCTCTGTATTTCTCTGCTTGAAAATGAATAAAAATATTTTTAAAATAATAATAATGCTACATAATATGACCTACAGAAAGTCAAATATGTGGGCTGAAGAAATGGCTTAGCGGTTAAGGCATTTGTCTGCAATGCAGAAGGACCCAAGTTCGATTCCCCAGTGCCCATATAAAGCCAGATGCACAAGAGGGCATATGTGTCTGGAGTTCGTGCTGTGCCCATTCTCTCTCTAATAAATAAATAAAATATATTTTAAAAAAAGAAAGTCAAATATGATATTTAATAACCTCACACTCAACACATCCAAAATCAACTCCTTTTGCTTTGGTTTTTTGAGGTAGGGTTTTGCTTCCTACCTCTGCCTCCTGAGTGCTGGGATTAAAGGTGTGCACCACCTTGCCCAGCAACTCCTTCATTTTTTTCCACTTATATCTTTCTTGGGCTGGAGAGATGGGACATTGCTCACTAAAATAAAAATGCTATCAACTAGTCATACCTATTATAAATAAAAATTTTAAAAACATAAAAGTCACTGTGGAATGACCATTCTCACTGCAAACTGAGATAGAAAAAGGTAGCCCACTACCCAATATCAACTATTCATCCCGTTTCTTTTTTAAAACAAAGTGAAGAAATCTTTACTGGGATACTAAACAAATAATATTTGACCATAAAGCAATTAAGTAATCCTACAAAATTGATTCCTCATTCCTTACACAATGCTTTCTAAATGCAAAAAAAAACCCCACTGTTTTTCAAGAATAAAACAAGCACCGTGATGGCCGAGTAGTTAAGGCGTTGGACTTAAGATCCAATGGGCTAGTGCCCACGTGGATTCGAACCCCACTCTCGGTAAACATGTAAATGTGTTTTTTATTCAGCCTTTCCTTTGGGCTGAAGAGATGGCTTAGCGGTTAAGGCGTTTGCCTGCAATGCAGAAGGACCTGAGTTCAATTCCCCAGTGCCCATATAAAGCCAGATGCACAAGAGGGTGCATGTGTCTGGAGTTCCTTTGCAGTGGCTGGAGGCCCTGTTGTGCCCATTTTCTTTCTCTCTCTCTCTCAAATAAATAAATTATAAAAAAATAAAATAAAACAAACAACAACAACAAAAAAAAACTGGGCATGGTGGTGCACGTCTTTAATCCCAGCACTTGGGAGGCAGAGGTAGGAGGATTGCCATGAGTTCAAGGCCACCCTGAGACTACATAGTGAATTCCAGGTCAGCCTGGACTAGAGCGAGACCCTACCTCGAGAAAAAAAAAAAAAAAAAAAAAAGGAATGCAACAATTAGAAGTCAGTGCAAATACATAGCTATTTTCATTGTACAAAGTATTTGGAAAATTTATCAATAACGGAGATCCTCCTACCTCTGCCTCCCCAGTGCTGGGATTAAAGGCATGTGCCACCACACCCGGCTCTTCCTTTTTCTTGAAGGGTGGCACATATTTGCAGCTGAGAAGTTTAAAAACAGCCTATTTCTTTGCTCATGGAATTTAGGAAGTTTAATCAGCCTTTCTTCCAAGCTAGACTTCTGCTTTCAGCCTCAAAACCTTCATAGAATCACTTGTGCATATCCTCAGGGTCCATCACTGGCAAGATGATCCTCTACAGATATGCCCTCATCTCTATTTTTAACATTTTGCTAAAGTGATTGTATAGTCCAAGGGATATATAAGTCTTATCTCTTTAACACCAGCAAAACACTGCCACACTCTTGGCTTTCTCTCCAGAATACTATACTGATAATCTAATTTTAGTGTCTTCCATTTAGACAGGCTAAGAACTTGTCAAGTCAACTTCTGCACATTTTTACTTAACGGTTCGGTTCTTCCCTTAATTTATCCCGTCCTTATCACATTTAAGTACACACAACTAGAAACCATCTCTTTTTTTTTTTTTTTTTTTTTGGTTTTTCGAGGTAGGGTCTCACTCTAGCCCAGGCTGACCTGGAATTCACTCTGTAGTCTCAGGGTGGCCTTGAACTCATGGCGATCCTCCTACCTCTGCCTCCCGAGTGCTGGGATTAAAGGCGTGCGCCACCACACCCGGCCCATCTCTTTTTTTTTGTTTGTTTTGCTTTATTTTTGTTTTTCAAGGTAGGGTCTCAATCTAGCCCAGGCTGATCTGGAATTCACTATGTAGTCTCAGGGTACTCTGTCTCCCAAGTGCTGGGATTAAAGGCATGCACCACCTCACCCAGCCAGAAACCAGGTCTTTGATCTAGAAATCTTCTTAGCTAAACACACAAAACTACCAGACATTTGGGAAAGAGAAGAAGTGGGGGGGGGGGTTTGTCTTAAACATGAAGGTGAACCAAAACTGGTTCAAAACTATAAAATCCTCATGTGCACAATGTCCACTAATGAGCATGGAGTGGGCGTCATCCAGCAAGCGGGGCCGAGAATGGAAGGGTAGAGTGTCTAAGTCTGGTAAAAACCGATCACTCTAGCAGCTCCTGGTCCCAGCCACAGAATCCTTCCTTCACTGAGCTGTTGACCAAAGTGACCCATGAGGTCCCCAATACATGACAGGATTCTGTCAAAGCTCTTAATTACCAACCCTAGGCCTGAGACGATCCTGTTGCTGAAGAACCACAGAAAGCCATCTAACAGCATCGAGAGACCCTACAAGGGCCAGAATGGTAACCAGCCCCCAGATGATATTTATAGTTAATGCAGAGCTGGAGGGCACTGCATAGGCTTCCAGGGGAAAACTGGTCAACGACAGCTGAAATAAACAGAGTCCACTGACATAAAACACAGTCGGCCACCATGAGTAGGCTGAACATACTGCCTACTGGGAGAGAACAGCGAACCAGAAAGAAAGCACATGTGCAATGGAGGCGCCAAAACCTGGGGGAGGCAATCAACAGCTAACAATTCAGCCAAGAAATCCACTCAGTGAAGGGGAGTCCGTGACTGGAACTGGGATTTCAGGGTAAATTACATAGGGAACCAAATCTTAGGACCCCAAAGAGAAACTCACTTCACAAGTGATTTACAAAAAGCTACCAACAGGGCTGAAGAGATGGCTTAGCGGTTAAGGCACTTGCCTCCAGTGCCTAAGGCCCCGGGGTTCAACTCCCCAGGACCCACATAAGCCAGACCCACAAGGTAGTGGCCCTGGTGCATTTTCTCTCCTCTCTGCTCTCTCCTCTCTCTCTCTCTCTCTCTGCTTGAAAATGAATAAATAAAATATTTTTTTAAAAAGCTACCAACAATAGAATCTAGCCAACTCAGAAAAGGGTATCTCAATTAACCTATACTGATCTAACTCTCCGATGGAGATTCTGTTTGTATTTTTCAGAAGGCAGAGAGAGCTGTGGCTCTTCCAACCCTACCATTGAGCCATAGGCCAATAGCAGTCTTCCTGGCAAGAGATGCACCATCCCAGACCTACTGTGGAGGATCCATATAGAACCCCGCAGGCAGTGATGGGATAAGCAAGAGACCTATAACCACAGCCAATCGATCAACCTAGGATGAACCAGCGAAACAAACACCAACGATTTTGAACACAACCTCAAACAGAAGTACAGAGGCTCCTAAGGCCGCAACAACAAAGCAGCCTTAATACTCACCCACCATGACCCAGGGAACTGAGCGGAAGAGGGGGCAGAAAGATTGTAAGTCATGGTAGGGGGAAATATCCGGAGACATTGCCCACCTTAGTAACATCATGAAAAGTGGGGCGGAATCGGGTTAACTCCTAGGCTGTTCACAACCCCCTACCCCATGGACTGATACAGCCCATGGAGGAGGATATTCAACTGACCAGGGACAGAGAATAAGGAAATAGGGGAAGTGGAGACATCAACATGTTATTCCCTTATTAAGTGTATCTAATTATGGATAATAAAATAAAACTACCAGACACAATTCAGCTAGACTTTTTGCCACTACTATAACAAGAATCTTCTTTTTCCTATGCTCTTCATTTTCTTTGGAGCCACCACAGAGGAGCCTTTGAAGTACATATTTCTACCAAAATTATGTTTATGATAAACACAAAACACACACAGGGCCAGAGTGAGACCCGGTGTCAAACAAACAATAAATAAAAAATAAAGAGATTTTACCCAAAGTAAAAGTAGAAAATTTAAGCTGGTCTTGGTGCCATAAACTACTCAGCAGGCAAAGGCAGGAGAATCAAGAGTTCAAGGACGACTCCACAGTAAATACAGATAATCCCCCTGAGGAAGGCCATCAATGGATAGAGGGTGGAGGACAGAGAACATTAGTTTAACCTGATAGGAATGTGACCAAAATTCAAAATGTTCATACAATAAAGCTCTCAATTAAAAAAAAAAAAAAAAAAAAAGCTGCTGGGACTGGTAGCCGGGCGTGGTGCCACACGTCTTTAATCCCAGCACTCGGGAGGCAGAGGTAGGAGGATCGCCGTGAGTTCGAGGCCACCCTGAGACTACATAGTGAATTCCAGGTCAGCCTGAGCTAGAGTGAGACCCTATCTCGAAAAACCAAAAAAAAAAAAAAAAAAAAAAAAAGCTGCTGGGACTGGTGGCAGACTTGGGAGGCAAAGGTAGAAGGATCACTGTGAAATGGAGGCCAGTCTAGGACTACAGAGTGAGTTCTAGGTTAGCCTGCCCCAGAGTGAGGCCTTACTTCAAAAAGAGAAAGCCGGGCGTGGTGGCGCACGCCTTTAATCCTAGCACTCGGGAGGCAGAGGTAGGAGGATTGCCTTGAGTTCGAGGCCACCCTGAGACTCCATAGTGAATTCCAGGTCAGCCTGGACTAGAGCGAGACCCTACCTCGAAAAACAAAAACAAACAAAAAAAAAAAAAAAAGAGAGAGAGAGAGTTCAAGGTAACCTGGGGTATACAAAGAAGCTAGCCTAGAACTACATAGCATGATCCTGTCTCAAAAAAAGAAAAAATGTAGAATTTAGATATTACTCCTTATC
>PVHP010027707.1:0-23633 GCA_004024765.1 Zapus hudsonius
GCCAGGAAGACCGGGATGAGTACTAAGATATACAGGATCCCTTGCCACAAGGACTAATACAGACAGCCCACAGAGGAGGATATACAACTGATCAGGGATGGGGAGGGGGGGAATTGGGGAATTCGGGATAACAACGCATGGTTTGCCCACTAAATAATGTAACTCATTATGGACAATAAATATATATTAAAAAAAAAAGAAATAATATAAAGGGAGGAGAGACATAACCATGATACACTCACCTCGGTTTTGGTGTTTACCCAGTTCAGGACCAGATGCACAGCAGAAACCAACTCTACACATAAGCCCCAATTCTACCATTACACATTATAGGGGGCCTGTAAACATTTCTCAGGATGAAAGAAACATGGGTGTTGAGGGTGCAGGAGAACGGAGAAGGCTAAGAACTTAAACCACACTCACAGACAGACACAGGCATGCACACACCCCCCATCTCACCTGCCCAGTAACACTAAAGCCCTGTCTGGCTGCATTGTAATTACACACTGTCTCCCTCCCTGGGCTGTGATTTTCTGAGCACTGGGACAGCCTCTCTGTCAGGTTTGTAATCTACAGTGCCAGGAATGGGGCACATGCTCAATAGATGATGCTGGGCTGAACTGAGCTCTAAGCAAAAAGAAACATGACATTTAGAAACAGACATATTCATATTTCAGACCTACATTTTGATCCATAGGTTGATGACAGGAGCTCACTACTAAAGAGACTTGGAAGTGCCAATCTTTGGAGGGAGGGAGGGAGGGAGGGACGGACGGACAGACGGACGGACGGACGGACAGACGGACGGACGAACAGACAGACAGACAGACAGACAGTAAAATGTGTCACCCGAGATCACTACCCTTTGCCTGGAGTGGCAGCTAATGTGGGGATGAGAATGTACTGTGGTGCGGCACAGATGCCAACATCATCTTCTGTCATTCTTACACATTCTCAGGCAGCGTTGGGTCAGACAAGCTCCCTGTCTCAAGGCTTCTTCCACGTTGTACAGCAAAGTAGCTTCTCAGCTCATACTCTGCAGGCTGCCTTCCTTGCACACTCAAGAGAATGTGTGTCTAAAAGATACACAAGAAAGAGGCTGAACAAGAGCCAGTCCCTTACCATCACATGTGGCTAATGTCTTCAGGGAAAACATTTCTATAATTGTAACTTCTTTATTTGGCCTTCTGGTTGGCAGCATTTACAGCACCAAATGCAGATGCTGCTAGACCAGGGAGACATAAAAACACTTCATAGAATAAAGAGGGACAGGGAAAGGGGCAATGAAGCACCTCTCACCACTCCGGAAGTTTAAGAAGCATTCACACTACAATTCTCCAAGTATTTAAGTCCTGATAAATCATGAATGACTCAAAATAGCTCTCCTAAGTAATTTCAAAACTTCTTTCTTTGCATCAATAGGTCATTTACATTAAACTGTAGAAAAATAATCACTTTCCAAAAGATTTTCACCAAGTACATTGAAGCTCTTGGTGTGAACTTGGCAAACAGAAGGGGCAGAGGTGATCATTAAGAAAACTTTATATTCAAATCTGCATTATCCACTCCTGCTGAAGATTATGTCCCCAGTGTGCATGAAACATTTCCAACATCTGCAGAAAAGTCTGGGGATGGAAAGGATTTCTACCTAGCTTTCATTGACTTTAATAATCAGCGCATGTTTACCTATTTTAAAAAGAATCTGTATGAGCTTCCAGGTTCTGGAAGGAGAGTGGCACTACTCAACTGAAGCCTCCTAAGTCTTCTCTAAAACCCATAATAAATACCCACAAGAATGTAGAGAACCTCTAATGAGGTTTCTTTTAATGCAAGTAGTGAAAGCTAGGCACCATCAGAATCCTAGAACCTACAAGGGAGTAAACCAGGCAAAGTTAAGAATACACATTATTCTTAGAAGCTCACAAGACTTCCTCTGAACTAGATCACATAACAGGACACAAAACCAGGCTTAACAAATACAGGAAAATTGAAATAATCCCTTAGATTCTATTTGGCCATGATGGAATAAAATTAGAAATCAATAGCAAAAGAAACTATAGAATGTACACAAACATATGGGGAGAAAGCAACACACTATTGAGTACTTAACAGATCAGAATAAATCAAGAAAGAAATAAAAAAAATTCCCAGGGTTGAATAAGAAGAAATACACAATATACCAAAACTTAAGGGATACAATGAACACAGTCCAGAAAGGTATTTTTTTTTTTTTTGAGGCAGGGTCTCACTCTAGCCCAGGCTGACCTGGAATTCACTATGTAGTCTCAGAGTACCTTTGAACTCACAAGAATCCTCCTACCTCTGCCTCCCGAGTACTGGAACCCAAAGAGATAATTTTATAGCTACAAGTGAAAGCATTGAAAAAAAAATCACAGAAACCTCAAATAAATAACCTTGTTGATATACCTTAGGACCTTGGAAAAATAAGAACAAGCCACTAAAAGA
Organism: Zapus hudsonius; assembly: GCA_004024765.1. Taxonomy (NCBI): domain Eukaryota; kingdom Metazoa; phylum Chordata; class Mammalia; order Rodentia; family Dipodidae; genus Zapus; species Zapus hudsonius. The sequence goes on from PVHP010027707.1 coordinate 2,467, forward strand.
GGTAAGATCCAGGTTAATAAAATTAGAAAAAGAAGGGTGACATTACAACAGATATCAATTTAATTCAGAAAATCATTAGGCCATACCTTACAGACATATAGTACATAAAATTTAAAATGAATGCATATGGACCTAAAAACATTAAACCAAGATTTAAAAAAAAAAACAATTTAAACAAAGCTATAAAAGGCAATGAAATTAAATTAACAATTTAAAAAGTTCCCCAGCTAAAAAAAGACAGCTACAGCAAGAAAAATAAGCCTGGGAGGTATCACCATACTGGATTTCAAGACGTGCTACAGAGGCTTAGTAACAAAACAGCTTGGTACCAGCTCAGATACAGACAATCAATGATGGACTGGAACAGAATGAAACAACACAAAACATAAGAATAGGACGAAAATATCAACCCATGCGGCTATCACCATGTTACTTTTGACAAAGATGCCAAAAATACACCCTGGAAAACGGACAGTCTCTACAACATATGGTGGTGTTGACAAAAGTGAATACCTATCTGTATAAGAATGACACTAGATGGCTATCTTTTGCCCTGCACAAAAATCGACTGTAAATGAATCACAGACCTGAATGTTAAAACTGGAACTCTGAAACTAAGGAAAAGTAGGGAAAATACTTCACACTATTAACAGAGTCAAGGATGCTCTTAATCAGGCTCTAGTTGCTCAGGAAATAAGGCCAACAGTTCACAAATGGGATCTCATGATATTAAAAAGCTTCTGTTCAGCAAATGTTAATCAAGCAAAAATGCAATCTACAGAATAGGAGAAAATATTTGCTAGTTACACATCTGACAGAAGATTAATATCTAGAACGTACAAAGGACTCAAAAAACTATACAAGAAGCCAAACAACCCGATCAAAAAGAGAGAATACAAGTGGTCAATAATCATATAAAAACCATTCCCCCACTCTAGTCATCAGAGACGTGTACATCAAGACACTACACTAGATCCACAGTAAGGATAGCAGACATTAAGAAAATAAAGAACAAAAAATGCTGGCAAAAATGTGACAAAAGGGAGCTATTACACACTGCTGGTTGGAATTTAAAATACTCCAGCCACTAAGAAAGTCAGCAAGGAGGTTTCTCAAAAAACTAAAAATAGATCTCATTCATGTATATCACTCCTTGATATTTACCTGAAGGATTCCAAGTCAACATGTCATGGAGATATTTGCATATCAATATTTATTGCAACATTTTTCACAGTAGATAACTTATGGAACCAACCTAGGTCCCCAACAACTGAAGAAAGGATAAACACACCGTTGTTCAAACACAGGATGGAGTGTTTGTTTTTTGCCAGCCATAAAGAAGTTCAGTTGTTGGCTAAGAGAGCCGCTCGGTGGAAAGGAATCCATAGCTAGAACTGGGAAGTGAGTCAGAATCCTAAGGAGGAAGAGATTATGAACTCCACCAAGAAGCTCCCACTAGTCTTTGGCCAAAAGAGAGGCTACATCAATAAAAATCTCTCTAAATTAACAATGCTTTGCCCATTAATTTATGCTGATCTCACACTCCATTGGAAAATCTGTTTTTCTCTTTTAGAAGGCAGTGAGAACTGAGGACCACCAAAATCTACTAGCAAGACAAGAAAAGATAGCTGACTCCCTGGCAAGAGATAAACCAACCCTCACGTATCACCTAGGGCTCAGGTGAAACCACAAGGGAATTGAAGAGATTAGCATCAGTGCTGCTTCCACAGTGAGCCTGACAACCTGTGCCAGAGTGATGGAGACAGACACTGGGGATACTCAAAATGCACTAAAGCAGAAATCCAGAAGCTGTTGAGAGCTCAGCATTAACGTAGACTTAAAACACAACCACAAAGGCTTGGAATTTTGCGGAAAAGGGAGAGGAATGATTGTCACAGGGTGGGAGGAAATATCCCAAGGTATAACCCCTTCCAGGCCCCCCAGTGAGACTGACTGCTGCTCTCACAACTCATAACCCACCACCCTCAGTGAAGAGGGGCAGGGGAGGAGGGAAATGATGGCACCAACACATGATATGTCCATACAAACTTTCTGTTGTAGTCAGCATTCTAGTTGCTGCGCAAAAAGAAACCAAGCAAAAGTGGCTTGTGGAGGAATGGGTTTATTTGGCTTATGGACACGAGGGGAGACTCCATCCTGGCAGGGAAAATGAGGCATGAGCAGAGGGGTGGGCATCGCCTCCGCCATAGCCCTGCAAACAATGGCAGGAAGGTGTGCCAAACACTGGCAAGGGGAAGCTGGCTTATAACCCCCATAAGCCCACCCCCAACAACACAGCTCCATGGAGGTTGTAAAACCCAAACTGCCATCAGCTTAGGATGGATCTATCAGAACACATTCATTTGTTTGTGGGGGACACCTGGATCAAACCATGACACTTTCCTACTTTAAAAAAAAAGTGATGTTGTTTTCAGGAAAATGGATGCAACTGGGAATAATCTTATCAAGCAAATTAAGCCAGTCTCAAAAATGTATATACGCCATGAAAGTAGATATGAAGCTATCCATGGGAAACCAAGGGATAGCTGGGAGAGGGGGAAAGGCATAAAGTAAATGAAAGGAATATGCTCAATGTGTAACATATACTTACATGAATTTTTTAATTAAAAATAATTTTTAAAAATGCTAGGAAAGAGTGGCCAAAATCCATATAGAAAGGAAATGTCCTTAAAGAATAATCTCCTAATTTCACTTGTAAGAATACAAATCAAGATTAGATTATCAGCCAAGTGTGACGGCACATGCCTTTAATACCAGCACTCAGAAGGTAGAGGTAGCCAGGGCGAGAGCAAGACCCTACCTTGAAAAACAAAAACAAAAATTGCCACGATCCATTTCTGTTCTATGACATTAACCAATTTTTTTTTAGTTTGACAATACTTCCTAAAGGCTGTTGACAAGTAAAATAGCACAACTCCTATAGAAAGAAATTGGTGACATTATTCTAAACTTAGATTCATTTATCCTTCACTGAGCAACTTCATTTCTAGAACTCTACCTGTGAATCTGCAGGAAGAAATATGAAAGAACATTCAAAAACAAGTTATTCAGTTACTCCTTACAAAATTGGTATAATTCCAGCTAAGTAACCTTGGGCAATTAACAATATATTCACATGTCCATATGATCATGTATGTAGTCAGGAAAATAGCTGAAGAACACAAAGATATGCTGTTGTATGAATAAAATCTAGACATAGAACAACATGCATAGTGTCTTTCTTTACCAAGTGTGGGACAAAAATATATATTCATATTTTTTCTAAAGCACATCTTATATTGTTGATATTTTCCAAAAGAAAACTTCAAAACATAAACAAGTAGTAAATGAAAATGATTATTCCTATAGTACATCATGGTTTTCACAACCCAGAGTACTAACCACTGTAGGATAAGGGCAAGTCATGTACCCAGACATACTTCATAGTTTTTAAGTTTGGAACTTAAATTTCAAAATCATATATATTTTATATAGAAATTATATACATAAAAAGTGTCATATATAAATTTAAATGTGCACATGTACAGTTGTGGTTTGAATATGAAATGTCTCTCATGGGCTCAAGGACTATATGGGCTTACTGGTGTTACTTTAAGAGGTACTGGAAACTTTAGGAGGTGGGCCCTAGTTAGAGGAAGTAGCTCACTGGGACCTTGAGGTTTTATTTTGCCCTGGGTATCTTCCTGGCTAGCATGAGTTTATCAGTCACAGCTCCCACATCCATGAGAGTCTGCCTGGCCTATGGCTAAAAGCAGAAATCAAGCTGACTTTAGATTGAACCCTCTACACTCTACCCTAAAATAATTTTTTTTCCTTTTAAAATGTTTTTCTCAGAATTGTCCAGTGGTTAAAGGTGCTTGCTTGCAAAGCCTCACTGCATTGTTTTAATTCCCCAGTACCCACATAAAGCCAGATGCACAAAATGACACATGTATCTGGAGTTCCACTGTAGTGGCAAGAGGCCCTGGCATACCCATATTCGTTCTTTCTCTCTCTCTCCTTGAGAATAATTAAAATATTTTTAAAGTCTGTCTCAGGTATTTGTCATAGGATTTAAAAATGTAATAAATGTATAACTGTAATAATATATAAATACACATCCACAATTTTACAGTCTGAGGTAGAAAAGTGACCTCATAAATAACATCATAATTTTCAATGGCAAAATTTGACTAATTCTATGATTTATTTGAAGGTTGTTTTAAAACAATACTACTAATATTCTAACTAATGATAAACAGAGAAGAAGTGATATGATTAAAATATCTTCATTCTGCAACTTTAATGAAATTATTGGTTCAGGAAAGAATTATCAACTCTTTTCAAAACGAATGAACAACTCATAGGAACTAAAGGGACAACGTATGTTCCTTATTACTGCCACTCTAGTACACAACAAGATTTAGCACATACATACTAGCCGGGCATGGTGCTACACATCTATAATCCTAGCACTTGGGAGGGTGAGACAGAAATATCACCAAGTCAAGGCCAACTAGGCTACATAGAGATACCCTTTCTCAAAAAAAAAAAAATTGACAGAAAACAGGGGGGAAATTTTAATGAGAAACAAAAAGGCAATTGGCTAAATTAAGGACAGACAGACCACAGAGTGGCTGATGGAAAGCCCCACATATGTATCTGTTTAGGGTGGAACAATCTGTGGACCTGAAATATATCCTCCAAGCTGGCTGGGCAACCTAATTCCAAAGGAAGCCCTTCCTCCTGGGCACAGTGTCCACAGATAGTTCTTAAATTTCCTAAGTGCCTTAGAGGACGTCACGATGGGATGGCCTAGGACTTGTCTTGACTGTTCCTCCAATTATACGTGACATCTTGCTTTATATTTTTGTCTTTTTTTTTTTTAGGTAGGGTCTCGTTCTAGCCCAGGCTGACCTGAAATTCACTATGTAGTCTTAGGCTGGCCTTGAACTCACAGTGATCCTCCTACCTCTGCCTCCCAAATGCTGGATTAAAGGTATGTGCCACCACACCTGGTCAACATATTGCTTTTTAGAACACTTCTTATAATGTCCTTCAATACAGGTTAATAGTAATTTTATAAAAGTTAGTTCAGAGCTGAAAGGATTGCTCAGCAGTTAAGGTGCTTGCCTGCAAAGCCTAATGACCAGGGTTCAATTCCCTAGTCCCCACATAAGCCAGATGCACAAAGTGGCACAAGAATCTATAGCTCATTTGCAGCAGCTAAAGCCCTGATGTACCCATTCTCGGTCTCTCTGTTTCTCTCTGCCTGCAAATAGGTAAAAAATAATTTTTAAAAAGTTAGTTTGATAAAATATATGCCAACTGGGAGCTAGTATGAATTAGTTCAAGTATAATTCTGGAGGTCTGGGACCTAATCCAGGAAGAAGTTTTAGGGTACCTACAATTCAGCTCAGCACATTTTACTCATGTAAATAAATTGGCAGAACCACATCCCATGGGGGTTCAATTTGGAACACAGGGCTCTTCAATACTAAAATCCTGAAATTCAACATGACATTAATGTCTTTTGTAGATCACTTCTCTGTCTTTGAATCAAGAATACAAACAGAAAAGGCCTTACACACCTTCTTGCAAAAACAGGCTGACTCGTGAAGGTTATGCACAGGCCACCTCCCCCACTCATATACCACACTCAAACTCCAAGATGTACATGTCTGAAGTTTGTTCCTGATCCTCAAGGTCCTTGATGAGGAGGGGACTCTCTAAGTCCCAAAGAGGAAGTAAACGGAGATTATAATAGATTGATAGCATCTGAATAGGTAAAATGTACATAATGTGCCCAAATTATTTAATTAGCAAATGGTGCACTTGGATTGGACAGTAAGTGATCTGACATCAGACACTGGAATAGTTCAGTGCAATACACACGCTACTTCTCAGTAGCACACACTCCAGGCAAACCAAGGTTCCTGTCCCCATGTGCCTTGCCACAGTTGGCTTACAGAAGAACATAAAGATGGACACCAAAGTAGTTTGTCTCATCCAGGGTGGTAACTTTGAGATACCTGGGCACAGAACTACATTTCCAAAGCCTGTAGATGAGAATAGGTCTATGAAGGTTCATGATGGCCCAAGACTCCATTGATATATCTGAACATGTCATACAGCTTTTCCTTCCTCCATTTCTGCACCTACTATCATTTACAACCCAGCCACAAACAAAGAAACAAAGAGTCAGATGATAGAGCTCTGACAACCTCTTCCTCTTGCAGCAGACAATGATAAGCAACGTTTTATTTGGGTCCAAGTTCTAGAACAGCTTTGGTCGAAACCTGCTTTTGAGAAAAACACACACACACACAAAAAAAAAAAGTGTAAAAAATAGCAACTATAAAAATCTATTATACCATGTAATACCTATATTGCATTGAGAAATGATTTTTAAAAAGGACAGAAAAGGACAGAAGACATGATGTTTCAAAATCTCTGTGAGCCATAACTCTGCCAAAAAAAATTACTTGGTACAATTTAGCTAATAATGTCGATTATCTTTGCTCAAGTGAAATTTCAGGCTCATAACTGTCAACACAACCTTCACACTGCAACGAGTGGGGTAGTCGTGACTACCTTTCCCTTAGGAAACCATCACTACCCGTCTAAGTGTGCTTTGCAATCCCTTCAACAATAGCTGAGCAGATGGTACTAAATGGTGCCCAGCCCTAATCTCGAGTAGAGAATGACATCTAGAAAATAATGCCCTGAAAGGTATTTGCCTCATGGAATCTCCAAGCATCCAGCTCAGTTTAGAAAGAATCACTGTAAGGCTTTCCCTGGAGAAGGAGCTCACCCTTGACATACACACTGACTTGAAAGAGAGTGACAGACGATCAAGGACAGCTCCTCAGCTTCCCTGTGCTTGCATGCTAGCCCAAGATCACAGTAAGGAAGATAGAAGCAAAATCCTTTTATTCTTTGGGGATGAAAAAGAAAAACTCACCTGTACTACCCAAGCACAGCACAGCTGACAAGAAACTTCAGAGCTAGCGTTTTAGGAAATGACATAAGTTTCCTCTGGCTTCATGAGGACCTTCTACTTTAATCAATCAAGAAATCCATTAATGATTCTGCCACAACCCAGATCAAAACAGTGTGGTTTTGCTGTTTGCCACTTTACTGCCAAAACACAGCTGCCGTGAAAGCTATCCTCAAAGGCACCAATGGCTGCTAAAGATGAACAAGATGACGACCAATTAAAGAAAATGACAAACACAGCACCAACAACTGTCCAAATGAGCATCTTCTGGCAGAGAAATGACAGAAAATTAGTACACTTGCTCCATATAAGGAAAAGAATGTCAAATTAGGAATAATAACTTTGCCTTCTCACAGCTCTCACTTTTCCTATCAATTTCACTAGCTTTTGTCACCTCGGCAAATGCTCACTCAAAGGTGGGCATGAAAATACAAGAAATTATTAAGAAATCAAATTCTATGTTAAAAGTCTAAACAGTGAACTGCTATTGACACCCATGCCTGGACACCATTTCTGATAGTGATGTGTGATTAATAGTCTGATATGTGTGGATAGCACTAGCTGTGTCTATTTATGGAAAAATCCTGTCTTTAATGAATAAATGTAGCTTAATATCCCAAACATGTATGCATTTTTTCAAAACATGAGGCTTATCAAAATTCCAAGTTCTAGCCAAGATTAGATACAAAACGTAGCTTAAGTGACATTGAATTAAAAACAAAGAAAAAGAGTAGGGAAAGAATCCATGTGTAGATCTGCATGTATAACACACACACACACACACACACACACACACACACACACACACACACACACACACAGAGGACTCCCTATTGGCCACTCTGTAGGAAAGCCAGAAAGATTAATGAGATGATTTCTAGAAATTGCCTCCAACTCTCTGGAAGGAAGGTACTGTGTAAATGGAAAGTATTAGTTTTCTTATTCTAAAAGGCATTTTTATTCACTGCAAGATGAAATGCAACTAATATCCAGTCTGCTAACTTTTAACAATGAAAATTAATCAATTCAGAAGTCTTTATAGAACTTCAGTTGAGCAAATACCAACTCCCCATTCACCAAGTCTAATGCTTATGTTATTATCATTTTTAAACAAGTGCCTGGAGTCAGTCATGATTTCTTGCCAAACTAATTTAATATAAATTTAATTATAGCTATACTGATATTTCTGACTTTTGAGACTTACACTTCACCTTCAAGACAATCACTAGAAACAAGCACTGACTGACACAGAGAAGCATGGAGCATAGCCCCTCCCCTCAAGGAGCCTATCACTGTAGGGAAATAACACATGCAACAATTGCAAAACTGGGGCTGAAGAGATGGCCCAGTGGTTAAGGTCCTTTCCTGCAAAGCCTATTGACCTGGGCTTGATTCCCAACACCCACATAAAGCCAGGTGCACAAAATGGCACATGCATCCGGAGTTTGTTTGCAGTGGCTGGAGGCCCTGACATGCTATTCTCTCCTCTCTCTCCCTCTCTCTCTCCTCTCCCCTTTGTTTCTCTGCTAGCAAATAAATCAATGAAAAATATTTTTAAAAATCTCACACGTGTACAGCAATATCCTATTCCACCAATACTGTGACTGGAGAAGGCTATCCAAGCCCAGCCCATGGAATGGTCCTTCCCACAGGTAGAGTGGATCTTACCACCTCAACCTTCTCCAGATACTCTAGAAAATTAACCTAATCTAGAAAATCTTTTACAGACTTGCCCATGGGTTAGTCTGCTAGGTGATTCTACATAACCATCTAACATGCCTTCTAGGATTCTTGAGTTAAGTACACTGAAACTATCTCTGAATCTCTGAAGCATGAATGGACCTCAAATGGCAAGAGTATAACACAATTTAGACCCTGTGTTTCAGAAGTCACCAGAGAAGCTATGCTAGCTGCCATCAACCTAAACAAGGAGCCTCACGGTGCTTGAATTTATTCTAATCATTCTGCCTCTTTGAAGATTAGCTCATTGCCACTCACCCTGCCACCTTGGGGCTGCCCCTCACATCTCCCATCCTGCTTCCAATCTCCCACAGGCTCAATGACTAAAACCCTACCCTAAGAAAGACATGTGCACCAAAGCTTCTGACTATGGGTTAAACTTCTGAGAATATTCTAGTACTTTCTAGCTTTTCTTTGACTTTTAGTCAGTACCCAAAATCTTTGCTGTTTAATACACAGTGATTTCTTAGGGAATCAAAATTGTCAAAGGAATGTGAGTTTTGCATCTCTACTCACAAAAACCTAGTGTAAAAAATAGTAGAGTATAAAAATGGATAAATAAGTAATACTGGAGAGGGTCAATATCCATCCTAAGGAAATTTCAAATGTCTTTGCTATGAATCCAGAGAGAGACTGAAAAAAACAATATTGTAAACACCATACTAAGACTAAGAATAAACAGAAAATGTTTCAAGGAGCTATTATTATGTATATAAAAATGACATGTATATTGATTCAAAACGAAGATTAGGTTCATCTAAGATTTCTCATCTCCACATTAAGGGGGGAAAATGGAGAATATCTAAGTTTAGCAGAAACACCATGAACCCTAAGCCAAAAAAGCTGCCATTCAAAAACAAAAGTTAAGGTCATCTCCAGCCTGATACTGCAGTGCACCAGGAGGTACATGACACTGAAGAGGAACAGAGCAGTAGGCAGAGAGATGCCTCATGGAAGCAACCAAAATCTGAACTGAAAAATGGGATATATTAATCTAATCTAATACAGTCTACGTAGAGAAACAGTTGAAAAAACAAAGTGGGAAAAGAACAATGTAAGTCAAGTAGTAACTGGATTTAAATTCCAAAAACAAATGGAGAGTCATATATCTATCCATATATATATATATATATATATATATATGTGCATCATGTATGTGTGTATGTATGTGTACACATCCATGCATACATCCTCCTAAATTTTTTTACTGGAAAAGACATAAAATTATAATTATGAAATAACCAAACATAAGTATTGCATATCTAGATATGAAGTGCTGCTTAACTCATACCCAAAGGAAAATGCACAGCCTTAAATAACTCAAATTCCTATATGAAAGAGCTGAAAGTGAAATGATAAAAAGACAAATGCAAGACTTAAAGATAAAACACAAGAATAAAAGGTAAAACATGATTCATTTAATGTAAGACAGAAAACTATAAATACATAAAATTAGTAATAAAGAATATGTCTCAATGGGGTGTGTGTATGCATGTAGATATCTATATATATATTTATATATACATGTATAAATATATATTCCATCATTTGAGTAGTACTTTTTCAAATATTTTCATCTTTAACCATGTTAGAATAAAGAACCTAGCACTTCATGAAACCAATAGTTCCACTTTCCCATTGCAAAATGAAATCGACAAATAGGAAACTTTCTTTAACCAAGACATTTTACGAATCACTAAACATGGATAGGCTAAATATGCATAAATAGTTACTTCTAGTCACGTCCAATTAAAGCCAGTTCATAATTTGCACATTTTAAAAAGCAAGAGTATCAATGACTAACATTATAATTAACTCAGGACCACACTGAGGATGCAAAGAAAGACAGCAAAGCTCTTCTTGAAAATTACAGATTTCTAGTGAAATGCTGAATAATAATATTTTCCAAAAATTTCCAATTTATCCTTAGAAATATCCAATTTCAGTGGCCTGGAAAACAAAATAATCATTAAGTAAAAGGACAAAATTCTATAGGCTTACAGAATTAGAGAAGAGATGCAAAGCCTTAATGAGTTTCTGACCCACAAAACAAATATGGTATTTGACTGTCACTGCTCCAAAGCAGTCATCATCAGACCAGAAGCTTGCTAAGGCATGAATCTGGCAGATATAAGGGAATTCGTTTCCACATTTCTAACATGTGTCCAACAAGGTACTTGCAGTGCCTCACCCACCTTCTCTTCTCTCTTGTTTCCTTTTCAACAACTGTCTTGTTATTTTTTTCCGTTTTACAGGAGAACATGCCTATGCTACCCATTCTTAGTTTTCTACAGTTTACTCAAGCTGTTGATTCCAGCAGGCTCGGACTTTCCCTATCTCACCCAAGTTTCTGCTGAAAGCAAAGCTTGCGACAGCATCAGTGACCCTGGCCTGTGCTGGGATGACCTCAAGAGTGCTGCATCAGAGGCTTCTGGAAGCCAGCAAGACATGGGAGGGCACTGCATGGAGCTCTTCTTATATAATATCTTAGCATTAGAAAAGAAAATGGCACGTATGCCAGAGAAATCAATGTTAGCACATTCATTTGAACTTAAGAGTAAAATCAAATGTTTTTAAAAAGCCTAACTTTTGTAACTAAAATGACAAATGTTAAATCTGTAGCTCCAAAATGTATAGAGAGAGAAAAGGAGGAGGAAGAAGAGGAGAAGGAAGAGGAAGAGAAACAAAGAAACAGAGAGGAAGAGACGAGAGAGAGAGAGAGAGAGAGAGAGAGAGATAAAATTCATGATATAAAAATATCATGATATCTCAGCTGGGGGTGTAGCTTAGAGGTATTTACCCAGCATGTTTAGAGACTGGAAAGATGGCTCAGTAGTTCAAGGTGCTTACTTCACTTACCTCCCATGCCCAAATGCTCAAGGCCCTGAGTTCAGTTCCCAGCATCGTGTTAGGTATGGCTGCACACACTTGTAATCCAAGTACTTGGGAGGGTAAGGATCCTCAGACAGGAGGATCAACAGTTCTTGGCCAGCCTGAAGTACTGAGCAAGACCTTATCTCAGAAATTCAAGAAGAGGACTGGAGAGATTGCTCGGCGGTTAAAGCTACTTGCTTACAAAGCCTGAGGACCCGAGGTGGGGTTTGTTTGTAGTGGCAGTGTAATGCCCTGCATGTCCACCCTCATTCATTCACATTCCCTTACCACACACACACACACACACACACACACACACACACACACACACACACACACACACACACACACACCAGGAAATAAATAATTTTAAAAGGGGAGAGGGAAGAAACCTTTCTAGAATATACAGGATTTAACAAGAGGCTTCCTATTGAATAAGCAACAGGTATGATTGAAGGTATTGTGATAAGCCCAGATAAAGCTTTTTTGGGGAAATTTTCCAGAAACTGAGAAAGTAAATGTCTCTAATGATTAGGTATTAGAGCCTTTTTGGAAGTCAGATGGTTTCCAATTCTTGGCTTTCAACAAACTTGGAGGACCACATCTCAAGTTGCCTTCTAATATGGTATGAAAAATAATTTTTCAAGACAGATCACTATGTGACTTTTAGCTGATTACATAAAAACATTTCAAAGAATTGGGGGACCCTGCTAAAGCAATGCTCCTTCAAATCGCACTATCAACCTATTTACTTAAAAAGGTTTATCACAGGTTTATTCTGGGTCCCCCTTTCAATGGCCCTGTGAACAGTCATCCACATTTTCATGATCTCATTGAAGGAAAAGCCTGTATACAGTTTGTTAAATGACACACTAACAACAGTATTTCTAATGTTTAATGATTAGTTATCAAAATGCAGAATACTTATGTTGATTTGATAAAGTATGTGCCACTAATAATTATAATCATAACTTTCTCTGGAAGAATTTTTTAAATAATTAGTGTCTCATAGATACAAGAAATATTTTTAATTACAATAAAGTGTATTTGCAAGGTTTTATTGCAAGGATTATAGCAGAATGATCAAAGAAAACCTTACAAGCACAGAAAATATAATAAACAAGAAAAAATACATGGCAAGTTGATATACAAGTTCAAGAAGAAATGAAAATGAGGTAAAATTTTAAAAAAGACTCCTGATAATGGTAAATATCAAATCTATGACTTTAGATTCTAGTATGCATTTCAAGGAATGATAGAAATTTCATTTTAAAGTATCATTAAAATCCATCTCATGCAAGCATTCAATCTGTAACAAGACAGTTTGACGTCAATTGACACAATTCCCAGTGCTGACCCGTGGCATCCTTGCACTGTGCCAAGCATGTGTTCCACGTTCCAGATTCAACAGTCTATCTGGGGTACCCAGGCACTCACTGTCAAGACTCTTCTTCACATGATTCAATGGTTCCTCTGTTCATTCTTTCCTACTTGTATCCTAGCTGTCAAAAAGTGTTGGTCTTCAAAATGAAATAAAATGTCATTTGCAGAGTTATAGATGACATCTTTGTTCCCCAAGACCCTGTACACACTGAATATTTATCAGACCCTGGACTGCACATGGGTCAAAATCTGGGCTATGTGAAGAGAGGTCAAGCATTGTGCTTCTCACTACTGTGAATTCTAAGAATAACCTTTGCTAAATCACTGGACTGTCAGACACTTCCTGCACATTCCCATCCACTGAAAAATAAATCTGGAAGAGATGCGGACTCCTGCCTTTCTGCAAAGGAGGCCTTGAGAGGGTAATCACAGGCTGGCAAGGCACTGCCAGCTCCTAAAAGGAAGAAATACTTAATGTTGGGGCAACAAAGGATTCATGTGTTCTAGTGGATTCCCCATGTTTAGATGAAACCAGAACAAATTCTACACAGCTGAGGGGTGTGCTGGTATTTAAATGCAATAAATGGAAAGCCAATCAGTTCTTCAATAAAAATAACTCTTGGTTTCAATTCCTAGCCCCATAAAAACTTTTTTTTATATTTTATTCATTTTCAAGGAGAGAGAGAGAGAGAGAGAGAGAGAGAGAGAGAGATAGAGAGAGAGAGAACACACACCAGGGCCACCACCTTGTGGGTCTGGCTTATGTGGGCCCTGGGGAATTGAACCCAGGGCCTTAGGCACTGGAGGCAAGTGCCTTAACCGCTGAGCCATCTCTCCAGCCCCCCATAAAAACTTTTTAAGAATATAAAAGTACTAATAATAAAAATTTCAAACAACTCTTTGCTAATACAGTTTAGGTCCATCAGCTCTCAAGGTCTGGGAAGCAGTCTGTCACTCAGCTCATGACCCGGCCTCTGCCCTCCACCGGTGAAGCTCACACCCTTTTCAGTACTATGTGCCACTTCAATGTCCCCAGCCACATTCCTTGTTTTAATTGATTTTAGCAGACTATTCTAAAACAAGTCGCTGTGGTGAGGCAGTTTAGGAGAAGCAGGGCCCCTGAAATTCAAAGCAAGGCATATCTCTGAGCCGGTAAGAGGGGAATCTGGTTTTATACTCATCTCTTTCCCCGAAGGTTCCTAGGAGTCTAAGCATATGACATGGGATCTGGCTTTTCCTAATCTCTTTCCCATAGGAGTCTTCATTGCATCTTCAGCCTCCATCTTCCTAGAGGCCAAAAAGGTCAGAAGGTTCCTGCTTCTCAGAAGTGCCTGCACACCTGCATAGAAACTGAGGCTCAGCCTCCCTCCAGCCCAATCAGAGACACCAGGTGAGCCTGCCCATTTCCCAGGATCTCTCCTGCTAAAGCAGTTGTTCTGCCTTCTTTTTCTTATTTTCTTCAGCTCTGTAATAAAATATTTCTGTTTCACCCTCTAGGGTGTGTGGATTTCATTTGTTGAATTCATAAGACAAAAAACGAAAGGACACTGACTCAATGGAAGTTTTGTGAGGCTATTAAACATGCAGCACCCTAACCCCCAAGTTACTGCCCAAACAAGAGCCCAGAAAGGCTCCATCTCTCAAGACACCCTAAGTTCCCCTATCAGTAGCTATTCATATGCCTATAAGCACAAATACATGCAAAATCTCTACAAGAATTATTTTAAACAACTAAAGGTGACAGAACAAGAGAAGTACTTTCAGGCCTTCTAACAAGAGCCTAACACCCACATTTACATACATTCTCAACATTCTTTTAATCACATCACCTACCAGTTCTGCACAGCCAAGGCTAAAGAAGACAGTTCTCCCTGTTCTCTCTTTAGTATCATTCTTAATGAATATGCAAATCATTCCTTCCTTACTTTTATTTTTCTGCTGAAGGGGGGAGTGGAGCGGTAGCTATTAATCTCCTCCCACACTGGGCTCCTGGGAATTCAGGTCCTTTGTCTGTTGAGGTGAATTTAGCCATAGGCTTTCATTTATTCACCTTTGTCTAACTTTGTCTTTTTTTTTAATTTATGACATTTTCAAATACAATTATTTTTTGTTGATTTCCATCTCCCCTGCTACCTCTCCTTCCCTTCATTCCCCGAAGTCCCTTTTCCCCTGTATATGTGCTGTAAATAAGCCTTATAAGTAATCTTCACTGACAAAGCTCTCAAAGTGCTACCTAACCCTTCTGTACTGTGTACACATGAGACATTGTCCACATTTCAGTCTCTCCTGTTCTTCTGTTTAATCACATGGTGCTTACCATGTGCCTACTGTGTGCTAGACAGTTCCCAGGCACTGGGGAGGACTGTCTTTGCTCATCAATACCCCCCTTCAGCTGGACAAATGAAAACGTTAAGCCCTCTTTTTAGGCCTGTCACAACACTGGAGTGGCCAATAGGTAGGGACAAGTTCCCAGAGTGGAAGTGCACCAGAATCCAAAGCAAGAAGGGCCTGATGTAGGAAAGCTACACGGTGAGTGACACACCTCTGAAGCTCAGTGTAAGCACATCTGGAGGTATAGCTCCAGAGGTCAGTCCTGAGCACTCAAGGGTTCTATGCATTCACTGATTATTACCCTAGAGCTCCGCCTGTTCCTCACAGGAAGGATGAGGGGAGGAACTCCTTGTGCATACCACAAGAGAATGCAAAACAGAGCCATACTGAAATACCACAGAGTATTCTACACAAGGCCTTTCCCCAGAGAACCGGCTTTACCAGAGACTTGGGGTTGGAGAGAACAGAATACCCCAAAACTGAATTGTAATGTAGATGTAAGAAAACATGAGGCATGAAGAGTAAACGGAGCATAAGCAACCCTTGAAGCAATACTGACTAATCATTTCCTAGAAACAGAAGTTCAAGATAGAAAAAAATGTCAAAAAATAAAAATAAAAAATAAAAAAACAACTACACCTGGGCAATGGTATGCAAACCAGAAGAATTAAAAGCAGAGAAAAACTCTTGGGAAAAGTCACAATCAAAAAACAACTAAACTCTAGGGGAAAAGTTGTCTGAATCGTATCCGACAACTCCTAAGAACCCAAGCATAGTGGTTTGAATCAATTTCCATCATGAACTTATATGTTCTGAATGCTTGGTCCCAAGCTGATGGCAATTTGTGGGTGGAGCTCTGCTGGAATAGGTGTGTTAATGGAGGTAGGCTTTGGGATCTTATAGGCAGCTCACCCTCGCTAGAGTTTGGCTCACTCTCCTGCTGTTGCTGTCCCCTACTGTGACAAAAGTAATGTACAGCCTCTGCTCTGCCATCTTTTCTCAGCCATCATGGAGCTTCCCCTTAGGACTAAGTAAAAAATAAAGAAATAAATGAATGAATGAAAACTTTCCTCCCGTGAGCTACCAAGGATAAAGCAAAGCATTATACAATGGAAAGATGTCAACACTTCAAAAGACAACACAGTCATCACAGCATATGGCATAACAACAAGAGAGTGAAATAAAAAAGGCAAAAACATGAAAACTGGAACAGTAATAGATGAGCCCATCTAAGGTTTGGATGTACTCTTCCCCAAAGAGTTATGTATCTTGGTCCATATTGTGATGCTGAAATTGGGGATCTTTAAGAAAAGGGACCTAACAGAAGATGATGGTCCAGGTCACTGTGAGCACCACCCTGAAGAGATTAATGTAGTTTCAAGAGACCCTACTTAGTTTGAAGTTAGCAAGTTGTTCTAAGAAGAGCAAGCCTGGCCCCTGATTTATGCTTGCGTCTTGTCCTACCGCATGACTATTGTCACCTTCTAGCCCACACGCCCACAATGATGCCACATGCCATGGTGTGATGAGGTCAGAAAGCACACACCAGAGGCAAACAAATGGACTGGCCCAATTTTGGATCTTCAAAGTCTCCCAAACAACAACATAAACACCTTTTCTTTTATGTGCTATTTTGCATCAGATATTTGTTACACCAAGAAATTACAAAGACAAGTCATTATTACAAGGAGAGACTGCCAAAACTTCTCTATGAAAAACAGAGAGATCCAGCAGATGGAAAAAATAAATAAAAAAAAAACCTGTAAGGGTGTACTTGAACTCTCTGGCACTATCAAATGAATCTTAGTCGAGTTACACACCACTTCATCCAGTTTAAAAAAAAAAAGACGGAACATAGGCAGATGGAGAAGAAAAAGCCATGGTAACACAAATCAGCATAAAGTATGAGTGGTTACTTTAGTTTCAGGCAGATTACACATTCTCCTCAAGCTCACATGGAACATTCTCCATAAAATATGCCTTAGCAACTATAGAAGAAGAAATATCCTATGATCTCTGCCAAATCAGTAAGAGTCAGAAAATCCTGAGACACTCAAACAAACATTCCTAAGGAACATATGCATCAAAGGAAAAATCCCAAGAGAGTTTTTAAAAACATTTTGAACTAACTGAAAATGAAAATACAATTTATCAAAATTTGTGCAATGCAGCAAAAATAGTCTACTAGGAAATTTATATTGTTCTAGCAGAAACTAGAAAAGAAAAAGAAAAATCAATCACTTAAGCTTCCTCCTTAGGAAACTAGAAAAAGAATTGAAATGAAAAACAAAAATAAGTTTAAAAAATAAAAACTAGGGCAGAAATCAATATAAATGAAAACAGAAAGTCAGTGAAGAAAATCAACAAACCCAAAGCTGATTCTTTGAAAAGATCAATGAAAATTGATAAACACCTAGCCTGGAAAACACATGAGAGAGAAGACACAAATCACTAATAGGAAAAATCAATCACTTCTTTGTTCTTTACAGCTAAGTAAAACTGCACTGTGTATATGTACCACATTTTCATTGGCCAGTCATCAGTTGATGGACATCCAGTTTGGTTCCATTTCCTAGCTACTGTGAATAGAGCAGCAGTGAACAGGAAAGGAGGAGACATGTGTTTTGAATGCTTGGTTCTCAGCTGATGACAATTTGGGAGGTGAAGCCTTGCTGGAGGAGATCTATTGTTGGGGGCAAGCTTAGGAGTGTTATAACCAGCTCACTTTCTAGATAGAGTTCAGCTCACTTTCCTGCTGCTGTTTTCCAACTCCTGTGGCAGAGGTAATATCCAGCCTCTACTCATGTCATGATTTCCCCTGCCATCAGGGAGCTTCTTGAGACTGTAAGGCAAAATAAGCAACTTTACGCCCATCACCTGCTTTTGGTCAAGTGCTTTGTGCCAGGGGTGAGACAAGTGAGCTGAGCATGAGCAGGCACTTTTCAAACTATCCTTATATTTGTCACCATCTACTGACATCTTCTGATGCAGAGGTCTGCTACCTAATGATCTGAAGGCCCAAGTTAGCACACTTCCTATTTGTAAATTGTTACTGACACTCTCTTCCCATTTGTTCATACCCTATGTTTGTGCTCTGTCCATCTCTGTGGGACCCTGCTGAGAGGCATGGAGGACACAGGGTTAAAGGGAAGTTGAGACTGGCCTAGAACGCCGATAATCTCATCCTGAGACTGGCAGGAGTTCGGCAGACTCCTTCCCTCCCCAACTTCCAGCCACCTGGTGGGCCCCAGCAAACCCTGATAACCCCAGGCATTTCAAGGCCTGAGTTTACTGGAGTTCACATAATTCAGCTACAAGGTAATAACAAGGTCCAGACAATGAGAAAGTCCCTCTAGCTAATCTATGCAGCCGGCCCCTGCCAATCCTTTCATGAGACATCCACAGGCCACCTTGCCCCCACCAAACCCCTTCATTGTTTGTCCTCCTGCCCCTCCCTCCTGCATAAAAAAACCCTCCCCAACCTAATAAATGAGCTGTTTAGTGAAACAGTCTCCTGGGTGTCTATGCCCATCGTGCTCATGGCTGTCCAAGATTTTGTTCACCCAGCTCCATGGATAAACAGGGGTGTCAGTGCACAATGAACACCCCCCCCCCAAGTAATCTGCAGACCCACACATCTTCATCCATAAACTGGAGTAAATGAAACAGACTTTGTGACCCAATACCATCTGTTCCTTAATAGGAAAATTCTACCACTTCTTGTTCAGATCCTATGCTGAACACTTTACATAGATTACATTTTTACATGGACTATTTGAGTAAGGTAAACGTGCTCCAAGGGGAAACCCCCACTAACCAGAGATCTGCAGGGAGGCTACACCCATTGGAATCTCACCAAATTAACAACGCTTGATTCACTGAATCTATACTGATCTCACTGTCCATTAGAGATCCTGTTTGTATGTTTCAGAAGGCAGTGAGAACTGTAGACAACTCAATTTCAACAACAGGACCTGAGATGTTGCCTGACATCCAAGCAGGGAGATGAACCACCCCTAACATATAATATAGAGCCCAAAGGAAACCTTTTAGGAAGTGGTGAGATGAGCAAGAGACCTACCTCCACAGCAAGTCAAAGAACCTATGAAAGGATAATGGAGACAGACACTGAGGATACCCAACACAATCCAAAGCAGAAATCCAGAGACTTAAGAACTCAACAGTAAAGCAGACTTAAAACTCACCCATCATGACTCAGGGATCTGAGCAGAAGAGGGGGAAGAAAGATTGTAAGAGCCATGGTAGGGGAGAATATCCAGACTCATCGCCCCCCTCAGCAACAACACACAAAGAAAAGACTGGCTACCTCTCCTACAACCCATAACCCCCTATCCCAAGGACTAGACCAGCAAGCCCATTGAGGAGGGCCCCAATGGGTTGGGGACAGGGAGGAGGGAAATGGAGGTACCATCACAAGACTTGCTCATACACTGTATCTAATTATTGATAATAAATATCAGGGGAACAGGAAAAAAAAGTAAGATAAAGGATCAGGCATTGTGACAGTATAGGAATAAGTCTTGAATAAACAAAATATCATTAAAACAATTAAAAAATGACTATCAGCCCCAGTAGGAGAGAAAACTGAGGCTTGTTAGGTATAGATCATCAGTCATTGAGCCAGGCTTCAACACCAAACTCACAGGCTGTGTAGACACTAAACTGCCATATTCTGTGGGACAACCATACCTTTAAATAACTTCACTAGGACTAAGGAACCCATGACAGGAATGTAAGAGCCTCAGAGGGCAGAAGGATCTCTAACTGTCTGGCACCAGGAATACCACCTTTCCTACGAGGATGTAACCATCCTGGAAGGAAGGAATTCTACAGACACTAGCACCCCTCTCTTTCACTAGAAGCCTACTCAACCAACCATCACAAGAAACTGGAATCTCCCCACTTGTGTCCTGCCTGGAGGAGGAGGAACTCATCACCGAGAAAGAGATCTCACACAGTTCTGGCAACTGGTCAAAGCACTTTGCAAGACAGAATGAAGTTGAGAAAATGATGGGTCAGTGATGGACACAACCATGCCTGAATCAGCACTGCTTTATGAACACTTCCTGTCCCATATTTACACCTACACTTCATGTCAATACCCCAAAGATATAGACGTAGAGTATGATGGGACTTCTGTATTGGATCCTCTTCCCAATGAGGCCACAGTGAATAGCTCTCCTTTCTCGACTTTTCACTATTACTTATGCCTTTAATTGGTCTGTTGAGGATGGGTGGCCAGGCCAAGTGTTTAGAGTTGTCTAGGCCCAGGTTCTGACTCTAACAACTTCGGTTATCACTGCAGATGGAGACAACCTCTCAGCTGGCTGACCCCCACCACTCCACTGAGGGCTTTCTGCCCTAGTTTACCAACCTGTCAGTGAGCATGCCCTGAGCAAGGTACATTACTTCAAGGCAGTTTTCATTCTCCAAGCTCAACAAACACTGGTGTCCAACCTAGGAACTTACACAATATGCATCAATATTCAGTGGACAAAACTCAAAAAAACCTCAGAGAAGCTAAACACTCCAATCACTTTTCAGAAGATTATTATCTTCTTAGGTAATAGCTTTCTTTTGCCAAAACACTCTACCATTTTAATAACAGAAAAAAAGCAACCTAAACAAAATAAAAAGCATTTTTGTTATAAGAAATCAATTCAAGATACAAGTTTTCTTATGCCGTGGGCACCACAAACGAAGAATGGCATTCTCTTCACACCAAAATGAAATCCTTAAAATCAAGACAGTCTAGGGCAGGCAGCCCCCCCCCCTTTCAATTTGGATTTGTAAAGTAGGATCCCACCACATTCTGAAA
>PVHP010027708.1:0-23646 GCA_004024765.1 Zapus hudsonius
CATTAAATCAACACAGGATAAGCCAGTGAGACAGAAACCAATGATTTCGACGCAAAGACCCCTAAGCTCACAACCTTAAAGCAGCCTTAATACTCATCCACCACGACTCAGGGAACTATGCGGAAGAGGGGGCGGAAAGATTGTGAGAGCCGTGGTGGGGGAGATTATCCAGAGGCATGGCCAGGAGAACCTGGCTGAATACTAGGCTATCCATGGTCCCCTGTCACAAGGACTGATCCAGGCGACCCATGGAGGAGGTTATCCAGTGGAGGGGGGAGGGAAGGGCAGCGGGGAATTGGGGATAACAACTCATTGTTTGCCCACGAAATGTTGTAACTCATTATGGACAATAAATTAAAAAAAGGAAAAAAATTAAAAAAGAAAAAAAAGAAATATTATTTTAGAATACAAATTACAGAAAGTAAATCTCAAACTCTGGGGCAAGCACAGGAATATATAAGTGTTACAATCAGCTTTCTCTTCGCTGTGACAAAGAACTCAACAAAAAACAGCTGGAGGGAGGAAAGGGTTTATTTTGTCTTACAGACTTGAGCAGGAACTCCATGATAACAGGGAAAACGATGGTATGAGCAGAGGGGTGGACATCACCTCCACCACAGCACTGCAAACAGTGGCAGGAAGGTGTGCCAAACACTGGCAAGGGGAAGCTGGCTATAACCTTCATAAACCCGCCCCCAACAACAAACCTCCAACAAGGTTCCAAATTTGCCATCAGCTGGGGATCAAGCATTCGGCACACCTAAGTTTGTGGGGGACACCAGGATCAAACCATCACAATAAGGCATTGTTATGAGCTGTGTCTTTAATCAATGAACCACTGAAACAAACTTTAATCCAATGCTGAAGCTCTATATTCATTTAACTTTCACAAACACCCCTGAGGTCGTGGCTACTAAAAACACCATTTTATCGACAGGGAAACGAAGGTTTTAGCAAGCTAGCATAACTTGCCCAAGGTCAAAAAATACATACAAAACAATAAGAGCCAGTCTGCTGTGGCATACACACCAGCAGGATAGTGCTGAAGAGGCAGAGGAAGGAGGATCAGGAGAAATAGGAACCATCTGCCCTTTGTTCATAATCATTCTATTAAAGCTTCTTCAACTGGGAGTCAAACCCCATATGAAGCTGCATAACTGAATGTGAGGGGTCACAAAAAGAATTCTGCAATAGTAAAAGGTTCTGAACACACAATGACCAAAAGTTAATTCAAAATCAAACAACAAGTGGTGTGCTTGGGCAGGGCTCCCCCAGGCTGCAGGGCAGGACTCCACTGCACTGTGAGACCAAGATACCTCGTGGTGCCAACGAATGCTGCCCACAATGCTTCGGCTCTGATTCAAACTGTAGAGTTTTTACTATACTTACAAAGTTTTCTGCTCTTACAGAAACATAATTATGGAAAACTAAGAGTTTTTAAATCTTCCTACTATTATTTCTCAGCATGCGGTGTGTTTTTTTTTAGGTTGTTGCCTTGGACAAACAAGCATATCCATTTCCTATAACATAAACTTGCTTCCTGTTTAATAGAAGGGAAAATATTATGTATAGCAAAGAAATGTTTTTTTAAAATATTTATTTGCTTGGAGAGGGGGGGAGGGAGAGTGGGCACATCAAGGCTTCTTGCCACTGCAAACAAACTCCAGACATATGTGCCACTTTTTGCATCTGGCTTTACGTGGGTACTGGGGAATAGAAGCTAGACCAGTAGGTTTTGCAAGCAAGAGCCTTTAGCTGCTGAGCCATGCTCCAGCTCCAAAGAAGTGCTTTAAAATAAATATTTTTATAATTTATTCTCAGGAAATATTTGATTTGTATGCCTATTTTAGATAACCCTTATATCTTGAGTCACATACAAACTTCTCAGGTGATAAGGGACTACACATGGGTAAAGAAGCCCTGTGCACGATGAGTTTGCAGAAGGTAGGCATACTGGGGATCCCGGGACTATGTGCCTTCTAAGGAGAAACACTCAGAAGACAGTGAGAACAGGTATGCAACACAAAACTTCAGCCAGTACACAGTTGTCCAGGGCCAACTTTCAATGTAGTCTATGTGTCATTGGATGCCTTGAGAAAAAAGGAAGGGAGGAAAAAGATAAGGGAAAAAAGAAGAGAGGAGAGAAGAGAGAAAAGGAGGCTAGGAGAAGAAAAAAGGAGAGAGGAGAAAGGAGGGAAGGGGAGAGATTATTGTTCTTGGGTGAATGAATGGTAGGGAAGCAGAGGGGAAGGGGATTTACTTGTCCAGCTCAACAGAACTTAGTTTTATTTGCCTTAAAACCTCCAGGTGCATGGAAACATAGTAGGTCCCTTCCCTGCTCCAGAGATGACTGGACAGAGGGGAAGTGGGAGTCACTAAATTGCTTGAGATTTTAAATGGGAAAGCTAGTAACTGCAGACAAATCTGAGGAATAGGAAGGGAGGGCAGAAAAAGAAAGGCTACAGCATGTGATGGACCCGGGAGCCAGGCCTCCACTGCAGAGACTCCTGGCCACCTCGAGGACTAATACTGCTAAGAGTGCCTACTGCGTGGTCCTTACAAGGAGGCCTCCCTCTCTTAATGCACCTTGAGGGCTTTGGTGTTTTATTTTGCATTTTTGCAATCCAGGGCCTTGTCAGAACTCTACCACAGACACATGCCTTTTGTCCACACTTTCTTTATATTACTGTGCTACAATAGCAGCTTTCATCCAGTGCCAGAGGACTCCAGATACTTCATTGCACAAGTGCTTCTCAAATTCTCAACATCAACGGGTCACTTAATTGTGCTACTGCAGACAAAGAGACCTCATAGCAACAGCAATCTTCCTAAGCATCCCCAGGATGTGTGAGGCTTTGGAGTTCATAGAGCCAGAGCTGCTGACTGCTGGATAGCTGGTCTGAAACAACCAGAGATCCATTTGGAAACAACCTATCACTCAGACCACACAGAAAAACACATACCAAGTGGATTCACAATTACTTGCAAGAAAATCACGTGTGAAAGGAAAACCCAAACAAGGGAAATTCAGAGAGTACATAATCTGATGATGAGGAAGGGCTACAAATCAGACATAGTGAAAAAAGATAAATTTCCTGACACAAAGTTCTTAAACTGCTATGGGGGGGGGGCAGGAAACGATAATAAATGACAAATGACAGATTGGAAGACAATCATTTGCACTGTGTGTACTGTATATAACAATTCATTTCCTTTCGTGTGACGTTCTAGCAAGATTGAGTTGGGTCAAGTGAACTGGGACACACCACTGTGAAGGAAACATACCTTAGGCAGCAGACTCTGCCACAACTCCCGCGGCTACCCTTCCTGTTCCTTCCACACGTCTATGTACATGTGCATGCAGGATGGACAGGTACTTTTCCTTTACTCAGCATCTAAGGGTTTTGTTTTTGTTGTTGTTTTGCTTTTTGTTTTGTCAAGGTAGGGTCTCGCTCTAGCCCAGGCTGACCTAGAATTCACTATGTAGTCTCAGGCTGGCCTCGAACTCACAGTGGTGATCCTCCTACCTCTGCCTCCCGAGTGCTGGGATTAAAAGTGTGTGCCCCCATGCCCTGCTGAGAGCTGTTTTAAATCTATCCTTCTTCACCCACCTGTTTGCACTGTGAGCACCTGGGGAGGGCTTCTGCAAGCCCATTTACCACCAGCAAGGATCCCAAGATGTGTCTCCATTCTTATTCAGGAGGCCAAGCCAATAATGTTGGTTTTAAAAAAATAAAAATAAAAAATCAATGTCAAGCTGGTCAGGACACAGGCAAACAGAGCTGGACATGGTGGTTAGAAGCCAGGCAGAGAATGAGGAAGAATCCACTAGAGGAGGGCAAAGCCACGGCTGGCTACAGAATGCTTAGACAGCCAGGGAGTGAATCAGAAAGTTGGCAGCAAGTGCAAATGGCAAAACAGGTGTGTGTGCGAAAGATCAGGGTTGAAATTAAACAACGAAGTGTCTGAACAGCCGGGTGCAGTGGAGCACACCTTTAATCCCAGCACTTAGGAGGCAAGAGGTAGGAGGATTGCTGTGAGTTCGAGGCCACCCTGAGACTACACAGTGAATTCCAGGTCAGCCTGGACTAGAGCGAGACCCTACCTTGAGCCCTTCCACACAAAAAGTGAAGATTTAGAGGTAAATAAATTTAATCAAAATGCACAAACTATCCCACACAACATCACCCTTTCTTAAGAAAAAGCAAAATAACAAGCCAGGCTCAGAGGGTTATATGGACAGGCTGCCCAGCAGGTCAGGGAACAACCCCAGGCTTATCTACCTAAGAGTGGGCTGGTGATGGAATGTATTCTGAGAACTGCATTAGGAAAACCATTTCAGCGTGTGCAAATGTCAGAGTATATTTACAGAACCTTATGGCACAGCCTACTATCTAGCTAGGCTCTCTGATGCGTGTGTTACAGTCCTTCCTGCAGCCATGAACAAAGCAGAAAGAGATGAAATCAAGCACAAGAGAAAATGATGCAACCAAGAGGAAATCTGAGCACAGGGGATGTGCGAGGCTGAGGCTGCTGCTGGGTCCACAGCGCAGCTCTGCGGCAATCATTTGTTATAAGTCGGAGTATACTCCATAATAACAGCGAAAGGATAGTAATTATATAAGCACGCAGTCACTTATCACTATCAAGTGTTATGTACTATGTGAAACTTTTACATGGTTGGCAGAGCAGGTGTGTTTACACACAGGTAAGTCCTATGATGTCATGATGGCTGCAGTAACTAGGAAATAAGAATTTTCCAGCCCCATTCTAACCTTATATACGGTCTGTCACTTACCAAAAAGTCTTATGCAGCGCTGACTGTACTTCTGCACACCTGCTCTCTGCCAGGAATAGCAGAAGGCGCTGGGGACACAGCAGTGATCACAAATCTCAGTCCTTGCCAAGCTCTTAAGCAACCAGCAAGGCACTCTCTGGGGGACGTGGAGATAAAGACCAATCCTCCTGTCTCCAGGAAGACACTGACACAGGTGGAGCTCTGCTGGTGGCATGGGGGTAAGACTTTTTCTGGAGCCCTGGGGCTTTCCTCCTCTCCTACACATGTGCTGTGAAAGCCAGAGGAGAGGAGAAGTCCTCCAAAGCACTCAAGAGCCTCTGCTGTTTTCCTCTCCCCTGCCCATGGTTACATGGGCTCAGGGACTTGCTAATCTTAGCACTGCACACAGGAAGGAAGGCAAAGTACCCTATGGGATTGGGACACTGAGTACAGCAGCAACTGCAGGTTATAAACGATAGCACTTCTCTTTACTGACTTTAATGAGGTCCCTTCAGTCTGTGTATAAAGGCACTAAAAGCCACTGGCTACACACAATTTTGTGACTACAAAAGCCTGACTTAGCCAGGTCCTCAGGAAGTAGCTGAGGGCTGGAGCTGGAACAATGCTCCCCATCTGTCTATACAAACTGCCTTCACATCCTCACCTGTGAAGTGGATCTGGATGGAAATGCTCTCTGAAGTTTCATGGCTCTAAAATGTGATCGACTTTGTATGTCCACCAGCAAAGTTGTTATGTCAGAGGCTTCAACTGTAGCAAACTACCAGACTTCTCTGCTAGCAGACAAAAACAACCCTGGTGCCCTTGAACTGAAGTATAAGGAAAATCTGAACACTCTTTCTGGGTACTTTTTCCATCTTGAATTAAAGGAGTGTTTCACTGTCTAGCAGATAGAATCTACACAGCACTTTCTGAAACATTGAAGTCGTAGGGGGGATCCTATCCCACTTGGCCATTCCACTGTTGGCGTAAAGTTTTAAGTGAGAAGATGCCACCACCACACTGCGAACTCAAAAGGAATCGGTGTTTTAGAGAGCCAGCAATTCCTCTGTGTTGTAAAGCCTCATTACCAGGACCTGTCAGGAAATGGGTTTGCATCACTCTTACTTAACAAGCAGAAAGCATGGAGGTCAGACATATCCAAGGTGGAAACACTACATCCCAACAACAACAAAGCACCAAGGAGAGAAGACAAGACTCAATTACTCGACTAACGTCAGCAGGGAGATCTGATTCCAGAGAGACAGAAAATCAGGTTAGGGTTAAGAAGACCAGCCAAGGTGAGGAGAATGTGCAGAATGGAGCAATGAATATGGCAGAGAGGGTGCAGGGGCTAGAAGGGCAGGCCAGGGCAGAGCGGGGCAGGTGCAGGTTCAGGTTCTGGTAGGTTCAGGTTCATGTTCAGGGCCAGGCTAAAAGGCGGATTCACCCAGCTGTTTGTTTGTTTGTTTGTTTTTGAAGCAGGGTCTTGCTTGGTTCCCAGGCTGGCCTCCAACTCATAACAATCCTTCTGTTCAGCCTCCCAAGTGATGGGATTACAGACATGCACCACCATAGCAGGCTAGCTGCTTTTGAACAAACACTAAAGAGTAACTCGTACAGAATACCAAAGGTCTACACACTCATGATCTGTAAACCCTAGAAGGAAGGGACTCACTGAAGACACAAAAGACCCAGTTGAAGGTTCTAAGCACTTAAAATCCAAATCTGCTAGGGGCAAGATTCTAATGCACAACCCAGCCAACATTTATTTTCAATTAACAGGTATTGAGCGTCACTTGTAAGAAGGTGTTATACTGTCTACTAAGAAATGGCTTCTTGCCTTAAGGAGCTCATGTATAAGAAACCTGACATAACAGTAAGGGAAACACAATAACCAACTTCCAACTTCCAGAAGGAAGTATCTTCTGACTTAAGAAAACACAAACAAATAAACAAAATAACCTACAGACTTTGCATGACTTATAGGAGAAATAGATTAGTAGGGATGCTTGAAAGATACTCATGTCACAGATCCAATAAATAAATTATGCGAGAAACGAGTTGAGCTGAAGCAGCGCATGGTGAGTGTTACCATGCAAATAAAGCCATCATTTCACCTGATGACTGAATTCCATGACAGCCACAAGCTGAAAAATGGCATTTCTGTCCTTTGAGTCCATGTTATCATTAACATTACATGTTACAGAATGACCACTGAGGCATACTTGATCAAAGACCATGAGGACAAGTCCTCACACTTCCTTCCATCTGCACAGGAAACAGCCAGCAACAAGAAGCATGCTGGCATTTGTCTTCAGTCAGAGCACATTCTAAGCAGTGACACGGGCCTGGTGATTGGACCACTGCACTGTTA
The DNA here is from genome assembly GCA_004024765.1 of Zapus hudsonius. NCBI lineage: Eukaryota > Metazoa > Chordata > Mammalia > Rodentia > Dipodidae > Zapus > Zapus hudsonius. The sequence goes on from PVHP010027708.1 coordinate 7,152, forward strand.
TTTAAAGCCATGGAACAGAAATGCTTCTGCTACAATATGACATGTGTTTTCCTGAAAACTACACGTTATGTGAGATGGCGCACTAAAAATAAAAATACCAAAGCTCCTAAGAAAGACCTGTCACAGCCAGCCTGCACAGCACTATAACCACAGCATTGGAGAGGCAATCATAATTTTAAGAATAGTATTAACTCAGGTGCAAATTAAGCCAAAATTATCCTTAGAAAAATACAAATAACCCAGGTCTTTGCTCTTTAGGAAACTGACACACCACCCCTTGTGCCAAGGGGGCCACTACTTTACTGTTTAAAACAAAGGGTTTATGGGAAGCCAAACACACACAGAGCAGGGGAACAGTCTCTCCCAGACCCTTCCCTCCACCCCAAGCACCTCCAAGACAAAGCAATGTGGATGGCAACTTGTTCAACATCTGCTTCATACTTGACTTAGGAACATAAGTAGCTATGCGAAACACCGCCATCAAATCATCCTGTACAGCTCCATAATTATTATTTAAGGAAGTTTACCTATCAAATCAGGTAAATCAAGATGTGCGATGATACACTGCGCCGAGGACAGGTAAAAAGCATGTCAATTCACAACCCGCTACATTGCTACGTTGTTGGCACCCTCTTACTTCCAGGATAGATCTCGCACAGTCCAAAGACACCAGAGAACTTTCAGCTCCTCACCAGCACCAAAAAGTGCCTCTGTAAGAGATCCCCTTCAAGCCTATCTTGTAGCAATGAGTCAACATACTAATCGACACACACGCAAATACAGGTGACTCTGGCAGATGATTTTATATATATATATATATATATATATATATATATATATATATATATATATATGTATGTATACACACACACACGCACACACACACATGCAGATGGACAGATAGACAGACAGGCGATGGTGTTCTTTAACTTCCTAAAGACCAAAAGCAGTATCTTGAAGAGATGTCTACATATTACATTCATAATATGTGAAAGGTAAAAGCAGCCCATGTCCTTCAGTGAATGAACACACGAGATGTAGTGTGTCCATACGACAGAATGTCACTGACCCTTCCCCATGTTGCTTCTGGTCTGGGGCTTTGTCCCAGCAATAAGAAGATAACTGCTACACTCATTTTACAACTTCAAGGTTGATTACTGTCCTCAGGGGTGGGGAAACAAAAAGCAATTGAGGAATCGTATCTAGTTTTCATTTACCATCTCATGTCACCAAGTTTAAGGAACTGTTTTTACCACTCTTTATCATAAAGATTGGAAGTACTGTCATCTTCTTTGTACATGATCAAATATATATATGTATATGCACGCCACGCACACACATGTACACACACATACGCATATATAAAACAGAGTTCTTTTTTCTTCCCCTGTTTGAACATGACTACTAGCAGTTAGATCTGGAATGCCCTTGGATGTGGAGGGACTGGCCTATATCCACAGCATGTTTAGGAGGCTGAGGCAGAGACTGCAAAATACAAGAAGGATAGGGAGGGTAGAAGAGAAGGAAATGAAGAAGGAAGGAAAGGAGCAGTGAGGAGAGAGGAGAAAGAAAATGGAAGGATCTTGAATGGCCCTTTAAAGCTCCTATATTAAACACCTGGTCCCTAGCTTGACCACACTGGGAGACGATGGAAACTTAAAGTGGGCTCTGGGGGGAGGTCTTCAGGTTACTGGACATGTGCCTTCAAGGGGGCCTGAGGGACCAGAGTTTCTTGCTCTTTGTGTCTGGGGTGAACAGTCAACTCTGCCACAGACTCTCTTGTCATCATGTGCCATCACAGGCCCAAAGCAATGGCGCCATTCAGCCATGGATTAGAGCCTCCAAAAAAGTGGTCCAAATAAACCTTTCTCTCTTATAACCTGAGTATCGCAGATATTCTGTAATAGATATGGAAAGCTGACTACACCATAACCAAGCATCACCCCCTCACCAACCTGGACATATTTCTCTTACTCATTGGGGTGTTGGCTGGCCTCTCCTCAACTAAGTTTCAGATTCTCAATTAAATTCATACAGATATTGCTTAGCCATTTTATCGGAGTCAAAGACCTTTCCTCAGCCATTTCTAAATGATGCTCATCAGAAGACTGGCCCTCAAGCCAAAGTTTCTAGGGATGTCTCCTTTCTCCGGATCACACCGACTCTTTCTTTCTCTTATGTAACAGGCTGCGTTTCAGTTTTCAGACTTCTCCAGTCTCTTAACAAGCCTGCCTTTTGGTCTCCTTAGCAACCAAAACCTCAAAATAATTAAAGGCAATTAACCTTTCAATGACTAAAATAAATTATTCTTAAAACACGTCATGCTAAATATGACTATAAAGCAAAACAGTGATAGATTTATGGTTATAAATAGAGATATATTGTAACAGAAGCTTGTAAAAGAATACATTTAAAGTTTTCCAACGTTATCTATTTCCCACTGATTCCTTCACCTTGCTAACCAACACCCAAATGTTATACCTCTTTTAAGCAGCAAATCACTTTCCTGGAAAAATGTCCCCCTTGAAGCCTAATGCCTAGGGTCAGCACAGTACAGGAGACACACAGCACACACTTATCAGCTGAACAAATCAATGAATTCCATGTGGCTAGGTCCCCAATGTTGAAATACATATGTGACAAGTGCATTCCTTACACAGAGAACGCACCACAGACTACCGCCTCCCCTAATCTGTGAATTCACTTTCCAAGGATTCAGTGAACCTCAGTCAACTGTATCAAAAAAAAAAAAAAAAAAAAAACGAGGAAAATTCCAGAAATAAATAATTCATAAAACTGAGAGTATGAGTTGTTCTAAGTAATGTGATGAAATCTCACAGGGCATTATTCAGCCTTTCTCCAGGATGTCCAAACTGTATATGGTGTTCACTCAGCAGCCATCCTGGTGACACGATTGACTGTCACAATATTGCAGTGCTTTTGTTCAAGTGACCTTCGTGTGGCCATCCTGTGACCAATCAGTTGACTCGAGGGTCTTTAGCTCATGGGTAGGGGAGGAGAAGCTTTTTGTGTGTTGGTGGTCCCTGGAAGCTGGCAGGCAGAGCAGTGGACAGGTGGAAGTCACAGCACATGACATACCCAGTGTTACTGTTCAAGAATCAGGATGTTTAGCCCTTGGCAGGGGCCAGGGTTACAGCCCTCAGCCTGGGCTCTGGGATCCTTGGTTCTGATGATAGGACGGCCCTCTGCAACTCTCTGCTGACCAGGAGCTGTTTGTTCTCTTCTTGGGCTCCTCATAACCTTTTACCTGGTTTTAGTCTCAACATCTCTCCCTCTCCTTCCCCCCCCCTCTCTCTCCCCTCTCGCCTAGCCCTCCTTCTTACTGTTGGACTGCTTCTTCAGCTGTCAGCGGGTGGGGTTTCTGACCTTTTCAACAGCTTGGCCACTGCATTCCACTACATGGAATTTCCACCTCCCCCAGGAATGTTTGGGATGCCCAGTGAGCCACTGGGAATCAGGTACCTGTCCCTGCTGAATTAAGGTCACTCAGACAAGGGGTGCCCACCACTGCAGGCATCATGCCCGCTAATGCTTTAGCTACAGAGCAATCGGCAGCTTTCACAGTTTGGCTTGCCAGACCGTGCCTCCCTGGGCCTTGGGTCTTGCTGCCTCTGACATCCTGCCATCACTGCTTCCAAGGTTGTCGCTGTGCTCCCTTCATCATGGTAGCTTAGTTCACACTGCTGAAAGTAGGCACGAATAGACCATTCGAGAGAGCCTTTTATTGGACTTAAAGCTGTAATACCAAGAGGGGCAGCATAGGAGGGGATCTCCCACTCACTAAGTCAGTCCTTATAGCCTGTTTATATAGCCTGAGAAGGGGTGTCTAAACCACTCACAGCCACTTGCTTTACGCTAATCATAGCCTTGCTTCTGCTGAACACCAAGGGAAGTGCCCGCTCGATGGCCAGGGTAGAAATGGCTGCAAGGTCATCTAGAACTCATCAAGGCTTGTGATAACAAAAGGTCTGGTACAAGCTGTTTCAGAGCCCTTGTTGGGGCTGTGCCTTCAGGAGCCTGGCACTCGGCTGGCTGCCATTGTTCCATGGTTGTCTCAAGGGTCCATGGAGTGTTCAAGGAGATGCTTGCATAAAGGCAGTCCAGCTGGTTGTCAGGGAGAATCCAGCAGCTGCTAATTAGAATCAAACTGTCCTATGCCAATGTTTTTGCTTATTCATAGGAAAAGGAACAACAGAAAGAATGCTTGCAATATAAACTTAAAGAACTTATCAACACTCACAGTGACTCTTTAAATATTTTTATTGAAGGAAAGGAGGGAGGAGGAGAGTAAGTAAGTATGGGTTCGCCAGGGCCTCTTGCAACTGCAAACAAATTCCAGATGCATGGGCCACTTTGTGCATCTGGCTTGACATAGGTACTAGGGAATAGAACCCTAGCCAGCAGGCTTCGCAAGCAAGCGCCTTTAACTCTGAGCCTTGTCCCAGTCCCTAATATTGACTTTTAACAGATTTTTAATAGCATTTTAACAGTACTTAACACTTTCCCCATGCCTCACAGTGAGGAGGTGCCCTCATCTGTCTCAGTCTACCTCACCTCATCTCACCACGCAGGTGTTGTAACACTTTCCATCATCATAAAGGAAAAAGGGTGAGTTACTACAAGAGGGTATTTTGAGACCACATTCACATAACTTCTGTATATAGCACATTAAAATTGGTCTTTTAAGTTGCTGGTTAATAATCTCTTACTATGGCTGATTTCTAAATTAGAATTTTTCACCAATTTTTATTTGGGGGAAAACAGGATATATTGGATATGGTGCTATCTGCAACATCAGGGGTCCACTGGAGGCCTTGGGATGCACCCTGTGGCTGAGGAAGGACTATAGTAAACCCGATTCAAGGCTCCAGTATCGTGAGGGGTGAGGAGTTGGGCTCATGGAAGAAGGCATAAGGAAGTGAGCAGTACAAAGTCTCCGAGGCTGAGCAAGTACAGGGGTGGGGAGGCAGGGACAGCTCCTGACATTCAGCAAGCGCTCACAGCTCCAGAACAGTCAGGTGGCCAAGGTGAAAATGCAGAGGATGGGCAGGGCCAGGTGGTGATTCAAGGGACCCAACAGGCATCACAGTCAGCTTCAAAGTAACCAGGGCTGCAACACGCCCAAGGGAAACAGGAATCCTATGACGCAGAAAAGCAAAAAGGGAAAGAAACAAAGCGGAGGTGGGTCTGAGCTTAGGCTGGCTGGGCACCAACTTCCCAAGTGCAAAGTGGGGTCACAATTACTCCATGCCCCAGATTAAGGAGTTATGAGGAGCATACTGAGCCACCTTGTAAAAAGCTGAATGCCAGGACCCTCGAGGCCCTGCACAGACTCCAGGTACTTCCAGGCTACCTGGCATCCTCCTCCTTACTGCTTCCCTTCCTTCCCCAACGTTTGTTCCACCCACCGGCTCTGCCCTCTCAGACACCATCAAATCAGAGGCAGCCACCCTAGCCTGTTTCTGGGAGGGACATTCACCCAGGCTTGGCCACAACCTGGGCATGAAATGAGAAGGCACAGAAATGATGCTGAGCATGAAGGAAGCAGTAGGGAGGGTAGAGAAGGCCTCAGCCAGCCAGCTTCTGCCTGAACAAGACTTGTGACTTTGTGACCTGGAACCAAATTCATTCAGGACACCAAGCATGGCCAATCAGGAATATCCTCATGCATTCCCAATGCTTCCACTTTACAAATAATCTGGGTGACAGACCCCTTGATGGGACTCTGGTCAGGCTCCTCTCTTCTGATCCCTCTTCTGGGTCTTCAAGGAGCACAGCCTCTCCATATGAATGATCTCACACAACCTCCTCCCTGAGTTTGCTGGCTGTGACGAACACAAGCACAGTTCTAACATGGCATCTAAAGCTCCATCAAGGAGGTAGCTCCAACCCTTAGCATGAAGTCCCGAGTCAGCTCAGGGATGCTGCAGAACACGCTGCTTCTCCAGCCCTGCCTGCTCCCAGACCCCAGCCACTCTAGCTGAGGCCTTCACTAACAAGGCTTTTGGTTGGCAATCCTTCTGTCTGTGGAGATGTAGCTCTTACAACTGTGGGTGTCTTCCAAGGACTGGATGGCCATCTCCGAATGTCATTCTTAGGAAGGCTAAGGTCTCTGTTTTTTGTGGGAGGCTGCTGGTCTCACCACTGGCTAGCCCTTTTTGAGTCTTTACTTTCTTAGTCCCTGACTGCCCACTCCCACCTCCTTCTTTCTCCCCTGGAAAGGCCTGCCACTTCCTACACAGATGGAAACTGGGTTCACGTCACCTTGGACCCTCTTCCCTAAGAGATGAAACGCTGTCCCTAACACATAAACTAGCCCAATTTTGTTGTATTTTGGCAGTGCTGGGGACTGAACCAAGGGTTTGGTACATATGACGCAAATGCTCTACCAGTGCATTACATCCACCCCAGCTCTTCACCTTCATCTTTGATAGAGGCACATGAAATAAAAGGAGAATAGACCTAGCCTGGTTTCAGGCTGCCCAATGTGTGGTGACTGGGCTCAGTTACTGACCAACTATGTGGCCACAAAACATTTTCCTAATAAAAAGACGCCCAACTATATGGTATTATTAAAGAATTCAATGATATTAGGTATGTCATGATTTTTAGGTTTTGTGTATCTGTGGCTTTTATTTTTGAGACAGAGTCTTGGCACATAACCCAGAATGTATAATATAGGCCTGAAATACATATTCCTCCTTAATCAGTATCCTAAATGCTAGGAACACAGGTGTGTACCACCACATGGCTGCAGGAACAACATGAGTTTAGGACCGTGTTCTAGAGCACAGAAGTCACTCACTATATGCTTCCTAAAAAAGCAAACAAGAGTATGCCTCTGGGCGAAACTTATTAAGTCTCATAAAAAAACGCTCATGTCTGGCAACAACCAGCAATTGGTCAAGGAAAGAGCTACTGTCACTTCTGCTTGTACTGTTCAAGCACACAGGTGAGGACCATTCCTGATTGCCCATGGTTGGTATCTTGAAGGAATTTAATCCCAAGTCAAAAAGTCACATGACTTCCTTGTTCTGAGGGACATCAATCGACTGACCTCTTCCTCCAAAAATGTGACTGCAAACTCAAAAAGGGATATTTCCCCACATGAAGTCAAGCTCTTGCTCACATCCCTGCTTCCACAGAATGAAAGCATGTGTGTGTATATATGAGAGAGAGAGAGAGAGAGAGAGAGAGAGAGACTCACTATGGTCTAGGCAGGCCTCAATTCCCCTATGTAGATGGCTTTGACCTCATGGCCAATCTGGGATTATAGAAGTATGCCACAACTCCACCACTCAAGACCTGCTCTTGGGGAAATGTCTCCTTAAAACACTCAACTGAATTATTTTCTGAAAGCAGGCAGTTGCTAAGTGTTGCCAAGGGATACAGGCTGAGCTTGTGTGTGAATTAATCATTGTGTGTAAATTAAGCAAAACACCAGATGAGAGCTGTCTGGAACCCTATCAAAAGAAAGACACTAAAAACATATTTCATAATTTTTTTTTCAGTTCTAGAGAAAAAAATGCTCCATGGCTCCTGACCTGAGCCCTCATTTACAGGGGGGCAGTCTTAAGTGTGCAGAGGTAAATGACTTGCCCACAGTCCACAGTCTGGATGACTGTAAGGAGTCTGGAAGCCCATCCCAGCACACCTTCCTCATTCCTCACAGTAACAGAAAAGAAAGCCTACCACAGATCCAGAAGGCATGAACAAGAAATGTGAGTTATGATACAATAGATTTAAAACAACTGGAGATATAGCAGTCTGAAAAGTAAATCCCTCCTCACCTACCTTCTGACTATAAGAGAGCTAGAGGCAGAGCCCCATAAACCAGAGAACAGGGAAAGATGAGGAGCACTGCTTGGGTTGAGCCCCAAAGACCACCATTATAATAGTTTCTCAGCATAATATATTTTTTAAAGCTTATTTATTTGAGAGAGAGAAAGAGAGAATGTGTGTGTGTGCTTCTTGCCACAGTAAACAAATTCTGGATGCATGCTCCATTGTTTGCATCTGGCTTTAGGTGGGTACTAGGGAATTAAACCTGGTTGGCAGGCTTTGCCAGCAAGTGCCTTTAACCTCTGAGCTAGTTCCCCAACCCTCTTAGCAGAGGATTTATAGAGGTAAAATAGGTTCCATGGCCCGAGGTAAACCATTTCCTCCTCGTCTTCCTCTTCCTCTTCTTCTTCCTCCTCCTCCCCCCTCTTTCTCCCTCCTCTTTCTTATTTTTTTAAGCAAAGCAGCAGCATTTAGATAAGTCTTCAGTGATACAATCCTCCAGAATCCCAACCCTCCAGAACCTGGACAAGTGACACACCTTTGCTGCCACATAGTGACGAGAAGCCTAAATTGCAGGGCAAGCTTATTCTCCCCTCCCCCCATTTTAAAAATAATGGATTATGACAAGGGAATTTGGGGGTAGATGCCCAGTAAAGAGATAGCTGGGTCCACCAGTAGCTCTATATCCATCCTGTTCAGTAGCTTCCACACTGCTTTCCATAGTGGTTGTACAAGTTTGCATTCCTACCAGCAGTGACTGAGGGTCCCTTTTCCCCCCACAACCACCAGCATCCATTGTTAGATTTTTTTAATGATTGTGTTCTGACTGGAGTAAGGTGGAATCTCATTGTTGTTTTGATTTGCATTTCTCTGATGATTAATGACATTGAACATTTTCTCAAATGGGAGTTGGCCATTTGTATTTCTTCCTCTGGGAATTCCCTGTTGAGTTCTGTTTCCCATTTTGTGAGAGGGCTGTTTGGTAATTTTTTATTTAATATTTTGAGTTCTTTGTATGTTCTAGATATTAGATCTGTATCTGTATTGTAGCTGGCAAAGATTAACTCCCAGTGTGATGGTGGTCTATTGTATTTGAGTATGGTATGTTTGTCTGTACAGAAGCTTTTTAGCTTGATGAGATCTCATTGGTTAAGTGATTGTTGCACATCCTGGGCTACTGGAGGTTTGTTCAGGAAGTTTTCCCCTATTCCTATCTCATAGAGAGTTCCCCCAAACTTTCCTTCCAGGGTTTTCAGAGTTTCAGGTCTTATGTTGAGGTCTTTGATCCATTTGGAGTTGATTTTTGTGCATGGTGAGAAGAGAGGGTCTAGTTTCATTTTCTTGCAAGTATTTATCCAATTTGTCCAGCACCCTTTGTTAAAGATGCTATGTTTACACCAGTTAACATTGTTGGCATCTTTGTCGAATATGAAGTAACAGAGACATTTGCTCAACCTTGTTTCTAGCAGCTCAATTCATAATAGCTAGGAATTGGAATCAACCCAAATGCCCATCACTGGACGAATGAATATCAAAGTTATGGTATATTTACACTATGGAATTCTAGGCAGCTGAAAGGAAAGATGACATAATGAAATTTAAAGAAAACTGGTCAGACTTGGAGCAGATCATTCTTAGTGACCACAACAAGAGCAGAAAGCCACGTGCCACGTATTTTCCCTCATATGTGGTTCCTAACCATGTTAAACCAGAACATTAAGAAAATCCATCAGTGAACAGAGAGTTTGTAAAAGGGAATGGAATGAATTTGGGGGGGGTAATGGGAGGGTGAGGGGAAATGGAAGGGAGGGGGGAATGGGAGGATAGGGGACTCATACAGTAAACTAATAATGAATTGATACCATAAAACCCTAGCTTTTATACAGTAAGCTCCTGAGGAAGCTGAGGGTACCACCTGGTATGAGGGGCCATGAACAGAATGGGAGGAAGCCTAACCTCAAGAATAATTTCTCAGGACTGCATCTCCCTGTCCCACGTATTGGTTCCTTCCCACATTGAGCTGATCAGAGACTCACGGGGTCTCCAAAATGTGACAGACTTCTGTCAAAGTTCTTGAATGCCTGACCCAGGCCTAAGGTAAGACCCTACTGCTGAAGAAATCACAAAGTGTCATCAAACAACACCAAGAGATCCTGCTAGATCCAGAATGGTAACCAGCTCCAAGATGGTAGCATGCGCAGCACTGGAAGGTGTTGCATAAGCTGCCAGGGGAAATTGGTCAATGATATCTGGAGAAAGCAGAGACCACTGATATACAATATAGACAGTTGTCACAAGAATGCTGAACACAAAGCTGTATGGAAGAGACCAGCAAGTCAAGAAATGCTCGTCTGTGCAATAGTGGTGCTATACCTAGGAGGTAACATCAACAGGTTACTAATTGGCTAAGGGATCTGCTTAGTGACAAGGAACCTTAACTGGAGCTGGGATCCATGGCAAAATCTTATGGAGATCAAGAACCCGGTCTCCTAGGGGCAATTCCCACTACCAGGGAGCTACAGAGAGACTACACCCATTAGGGGTTAGCCAAAATAGCAATGTTATCTCATTTAACTTATATTGATTTCACTCTTCGAGGGAGATTCTGTTTGTATTTTTCAGAAGGCAGTGAGAGAGCCGTGGAAAACTCAATTGCACCAACAAGACATTGGATGATGGCTGACAACCTGGCAGGAGACAAACCACACCTAGCCTTCACACAGGGCCCAAATGAAACCTATGAGAAAGTGACGAGACAAATAGGAGACCAATTACCACAGCAAGTTTGATGACTCATGAAAAGTCAATGGAGAGACACCATTGATTCCCAACACAACCGAGGGCAAAGAACCAGAGATACTTAAGATCTCAACAACAAAGCAGATTCAAAACTTACTCACTATGACTCAGGGAACTGAGTGGAAGAGGAGGCAGATAGAATGTAAGAGCCATGGTGGGGGAGAATATCCAGAGACACTGCCTCTCAGAAATAATACAGAAGGGGGAAGGAAAAAAAAAGGAAAACTGGCTCCCCCTGCTGCAGTTCTTACCCCCTCTCCTATGGACAGATTCAGAATGTGCACTGAGGACCCCAGTGGGTAGGGGACAGAGAGGAGGGAAATGGGGACACATTCACAAGATTTGCTCATACAATGTATAAACTTATTCAAATATATTTAAAAAAAATAAGGGGGGGCTGGAGAGATGGTTCAGCAGTTAAGGCACTTGTCTCCAGTGCCTAAGGCCCCGGGTTCAATTCCCAGGTCCCACATAAGCCAGACCCACAAGGTGGTGGCCCTGGTGCTCTCTCTCTCTCTCTCTCTCTCTGTTTCTCTCTCTCTCTCTCTCTGCTTGAAAATGAATAAATAAAATATTTTTAAAAAATAATGGATTACATCATGTTCTTCACATACATGTATAAAAATATACCATAATAATATTCTCCTTTTACCCTTTCCCCCTCTCATCTTCAACTGGTATTTCCCCAAATAGCTCTTCTTCAACTTCCGTACCGCTTGTTTTGTTTTTAGTATACAAACTAATGGGCTTCATTCACCATGACTTTTTTGTATTTTTATCACCGTGCCCTGCTCATATCTATACCTCTTCAATATGCTTATTCCCTAATGCTGGTTCCCTTTCTTCCCCCAAAGAGTTCGCTTTCTGCTTTCCTGTCAATAAGTAGAGAGGGAGGGAGAGAGCGAGGGAGAAGGGGAGAGAAGTATATGTAAATACATATAAGGAATGTTACAAAAATGGCACTTTCCCCAAAGCCTCTCTGGTCCCTGCCTGGCTCCTCACATTAGACCCCTTAGTTCCATCCATTTTCCTGTAAGTGACCTAACCTCACTCTTCTTTCCATCTGAATAAAACTATTAGATGTTGATGGCACCTGGCAGGTGTCATGCTTGGCTAAGGAAAATCCAAGCAGCTCCAGTGTCTCTGCAGCATGTTGACTCAGAACCCTTTGGCCATATTCTCAGGAGTGGCACTGCTGGATCAAATGGTACTTCTGCTTCTGAGAAATTTCCATACTGATTTCCTCAAGGGCTGCACCAATTTCTACTTCCACAAGCAGAGCATAAGGGTTCCTCTTGTCTCCACATCTTCACCAGCACTTGTTGGCATCTGTTTCTCATGGTAGCCATTCTATTTGTGAGATGGAATTTTAATGTGACCTCAATTTACATTTTCCAAATGACTACAGGTGTCAAACTTTTTTCATTTAATTAACTATTTTTACTTTTTTTTTTTTTTTGGAGCATCTAGCCATTCAGTTCATTTGTTTCTTTACTCATTGGCTTAGTTATTCTCATGTTGTTCATTTTTGAGAGGTTTATGTATTTTAGATATTAACTCCCTGTCAGAATAGATGACACATATCTTCTCTTCTGTATGCTGTCTCTTCCATCTGCTCATTACTTCCTTTGCTGTGCAGAAGCTTGTTAGTTTCATATGATTCCATTTGTCAAACCTTGCGATTATTTCCTAAGCTATTAGAGTCTTCTTCAGAAAGTCATTGCCTTTACCTTTAAGTGTTTTTTTTTTCCCCTGTGTTTTCCTGTAGCGGTTTCAGAGGTTGGCGGCTTATATTAAGATGGGTTCATTTTGAGTTGTTGTATGCAGGGTGAGAGATATGAAAGTAGTTTCAGTCTTTGATGTGTCCCAATACCAACTGTTAAAGACAGACACTGTCTTTTCCCTAAAGTATGTTTTTGATATCTTTCAAAGCTAAGATGGCTATACCTTTGTGGGCTTTATTATCTCAGGGTTGTGTATTCTATTTCACTTTGTGCATCTGACTTTATGTGGGTATCAGGGAAGTGGACCCTGGGTCAGCAGGTTTTACAAGCAAGCACCTTTAACTGCTGAGATCTCCCCAGCTTCTTTGCTCTATTCCAATAGTCTACACACATGGATTTCTGTGCCCGCATCATGGTCTCTTTGTCACTATGGCTTGGTAGTAGATTTTGAAGTCGGTATTGAGATACTGCCAGTGTGGCTCTTTTTGCTCAGATTTTCTTTGCCTGTTTGGATCCTTGGTGCTTCCGTATGGGTTTTAAGATAGTTTTCATCTATTTCTGAGATGATGTCGTTGGAATTTTGATGAGGATTGTGTAGAATCTGCAGGTCACTATTGGTAAAATAGTTTACCAATATTTTTTCCAATATTAATTCTGTCAATCCATGAGCATAGGACATCTTTCCACCTTCTGGTGTCTCTTTCATTTCTTTCCTCAGTGTTTTCAAGCTTTTATTATAGAGGTCTTTCATCTCCTTGATTAACTTATTCCTAGTTGTTTTGTTTGGTGGTTTTTTTTTTTTCTTCAATGCTATTGTGAATGGAATTTTTTTCTGATTGCTTTTTTTTGGCAAGTTAGTTATTATTACATAGGAAAGTTACTGAGTTTTGTATACAGGTTTTAAAACACTACATGTTCTTAATGGGAGCTGTGTATATTTGACTTTATGCTAATATTTTTGAGTAATAAAGCCAACAGGTTTATGGAATAAAAGAAAATATATTTACATAGTAAATATAAATGAAAATAAAAATGAATATTAAACCAAAAGTCAAGTCTATGCTGAACAAATTCAAATATACATCTTTATGTATAGTATAATTGTGTTTACTGGTGGTGAGTGGATGATTCAGCATGAAAATCTATCAGTCAATCACTTGATTCTAAGTAGGAAATATCTCAATGCAAATTTAGATGAATTTCTTAAGCTATATAAATGATCTGTGTAAACCAAAAACCTACAAATATTACAGCTAACAATGAAAGTAGAATATTTAGTATTAGCTATTGAACATGGACTGGAAGTTCTAGCAAATCTAGGAAAAGAAAACAGTAAAAGGGACAGGAAAATATTGTCATAACCTATAGACAATGTGATCACCTCTTAGGCAGAACTCTCTAAAATTATAGTTTTTGTGGGAAAAATGGTCAAATGTCAGCAATGGGTCAATGTGGTATTTTAACAGACAGGCAATTGTGAGAATTAATAAGAGACTTTACTACAGTTGTTATTGTATAAAATAATCCATCTCACAATGGCAACAAAACCCAACTATACACATAGCACAATAATATTTTATCCATGAAAGCTATCCTTAAAATATAGAAATTATATAAATACAAATATACAAATGAGGCAGTGCATTAGACTTCTATAGAAAAAAGAGAAACTCTAATCGGAAGCCCTGGATTGCATGCTCACATGAAGACCTGAGAAGCAGTAGCCAAGACAGCAGTACATATTTTATAAGAACGAACACACAGGCAAAAGAAAATGATTCACATGGTTCCTACAGAGGGTGGAGGGTGGGGGGGATAGAATAATGGAAAGAACAGGATTAAGAAGATCAAACATAACAGCCATGACCTAGCAGTAAAATGAGTTCTCTGCTCTGGGAAAGGGACAGCACATGCAGGTGAGCCCACTTTGCAGGAAGGCCCACATGTTCCAATGAGGGGTCACGCTGGGTGTTGAGAGGAGAGAGCAAAGGTGACACCTGATGAATCCTGCAGGGCCACTGACCCAGGAAGTTGAAGCTGAGATGCAACAGAGTCAGGGATACTGACGAAAACCCTGTCGTCACAGCATGGGCCTTTAAGAGAGCCAGAAGAACAATAAGCATGGATTTTGAGAGAACACACAAGAAAGAACCAAGAGAATCTTGTCGTTCCAGGGGACAGGCGGGGGCGGAGAAGCCAAGGATGGCTCCAAGCATCCCTGTCTTGGTGTCTGGCACCCATGACAGAAATAGAAAATGCTGGAAACAGGGCCAGGATGATAAGTTTGATTTCAGAAGTAGAAAATTAACAAGCTCTGCTGTGGTAGCCAAAATGGCCAATAAAAGTTAAGCACATCAGGGAATAAAAGTACAATTATTTCCTCACATAAAGCCATTTTCCAAACTCACAGAGAACAACATGGGCTCTGGCTGCTGTATCCGAGAAAAGACAGACAGACAGACAGACAAAGATAGATAGCAAGAAAGAGAGAAGAAGAGAGAAGGGAGGGAAAGAAGGAAGGAAGGAAGGAAGGAAGGAAGGAAGGAAGGACGGGTGGAAGGAAGGAAGGAAGGAAGGAAGGAAGGAAGGAAGGAAGGAAGGAAGGAAGGAAGGAAGGAAGGAAGAAGGACGGAAGGAACCTTTAAAGAGTAAGATCAGAGAAGAGCAAGTCAAACGGCTAGATCAGCCTTTTTATGGTACTAGACTAAAAGAATCTCGTCTTCCAAGATCATAAATGAATTTTTTTTAAAAGACAAGTTACAGAAGTCTCTTAAACCACAGAATATTTAGAATAAACATAAAGAACTATTCTAAAGAACATTACCTAGAGCAGTGCAATGCACAGCACCCACTGGCACTGGCTACAGTGAAAGCAGAAATCCAACAGTCCCAGTTCCAAGTCAGCATCTCCAGTGCTGTCCTCATGCCGGGTACTAGGGTGGGCACTGAAGGACAAGCCTATTTTAACCATGGTACCTGTGATGGCTAAGGGTATGCCAACTTGGCCTTGAAATCAAGTTTGGGGCTAAACATCAGTCTAGACGGCTAGCAGATTTGGGCTGGAGAGAAGGATCAGTGGTGAAAGGTGCTTGTTTGTAAAGTCTGCCAGCCCAGGTAGATTTTCCAGTACCCACATAAAGCCACACGCACAAAGTGGTGCATGTGCCCAGAATTCATTTGCAGTGGCAGGAGGCCCTGGTGTGCCCATTCATTCATTCATTCTCTCTCTCTCTCTCTCTCTCTCTCTCTCTCATAAAAATATTAAAATAAAAGTAGGACGCTTTAATTTTAAAATAACATTAAAAAGAGATTCAGTAGATTTGAGTAAAACAGATGGCCCTCCCTAATGTGGCTAGGCCTTATCCAGTCAACTGAAAGTCTCAAAAGCCTTAGGTCCCTGAAGGTGAGCCTTCAGACTCAACAATGAAAAACTTTCCCTGAACTTCCTATTCCACCACTAGTTATTATGGATAACCTGTTACTCTGACTGATTTAGAAACTGAACTTTATCAGATTGTGTGCACAGGAACAAGAAGCCAAGGGGTATACATGGGGTCGGGCAGGCCCTGGGGATCTTGGGATGCATCCCCATGTATAAAGAGGAGACTCTTGTCAGATTTGTCAGTGTCCTCAGAGGTGTGGGAAGCCCTGAATGGAACTCAGCCTTACATTCTGAAGGTGACCCTGCTATGATTGGACAACCCAAGAGGAGAGCCAGCATCCACCATGGTGAGCCCAAAGGAGAAAGTAGTGTCAAGGTCTGCGGATGTTTGGTGATGGGGAGAGGACACAGTGAGGCTGTCTGGGCAGAAGACCAGGAGAATGAGATCCCTCCAAACTCTAGCTGGAGACATCATGCTAGAACAAGCTCATGTGACTTCTTTACTGGACAGCGGCCTCCTAACTGGCCTCCCTGCTTCCACTGTTTGTCCTACGTGTAGAAAAGCAAAGCAAGATCACATTACTCCTTGGCTCAAAATTCAAACTCTTCTATGGTTCATAAAGCCCGCCTGCAACTCGGAGGTAACCTTAAGAAACAGGCATGGCCTACGTCCTCAAGATAGCTGTGCTCTGGTTCTACACTGTCCCTGAACAATTCAGATAAGGGTAATAATAATTAAGGGTTTATTAAACAGACTGTGGCCTTGCTTGTGCTTCATATACCCATT
>PVHP010027709.1:0-23673 GCA_004024765.1 Zapus hudsonius
AAAAATGCTAGGAGTCCTTTCTCTGTGATATTTTTAATGGTACTGTCAAAAGACTGGGTCTAACTACAGAAAAGATAACAACAAACAGCGAAACTTTTGGAAGGTCACAAGCGTGAAAGGAAAGGAAGGCAGAGAAAGAAATAGAAAGTAATACCCACGTAAACTAAGGGAATAATAAATGTCAGCAGCGGTTTTACTCAGGAAGGCTTGCTATCAGACTTGCCTCCTTATATACAGTGACAAGTAAGTTCATATGTCCAATATCTTCCGGCTTATAATATTCTTATACTCGCTTTCTTATATGTTCTGGGATATGGTTCCCAAGGTTTCAGATAAGGGTAAAATTTTATCTTCAGATTTGAGATTTTGGAATGAAATTAAGTCCTTCCTGGGGCATAGGTACCATAAATTCTTCCTTCTTCTTGTTATATAATCTGCATTGTGACTTAACTCGCTGCATGAATGAGATACAAGACCTTGGAGTTTTTTCTATTCTAGGTAGCCCCACAACAGATGCTTCCAAATATTAATTTGTGGTGTGATAAAGATGTGACAAGACCTCCCTTGTAAAGAGGAAAGTCTATTCATAGCTTTGCTTATTTTCCCCAGAAGACAGATAACTTTCTTGTGGTGGTGAAATTCTGACGCTGCCCTCCTAAATACTTTAGAAATGGCATTTAGCTGTTACTGTGGGAGAGAATTTAAGAAAAATCCAGCACTGATAGGATTAGGTCTGTTCTTCATTCAATCCTGGTGAACTCTCCAGGCACTGGAGCATATTGCTTTTACTGTGCTGTCATTTCTGAGATCCAAATTGCACAAAACTCTTAATAATCACACAAGAGAACATCTAAAGGGGTTTAGTGTCATTTCATGAATAACAATGGCACAAGCATCATGGTGGCCCAGGCTCTTCCACATGATGGAACTCAGAACCTTTGCCTTGGCTTAAGGAAGGTCTGCTTTCCTTTCTAATGAGGAAAGTGAGATTCAGAGAGGCAAGGGGGGCTTTGTGAGGGTTCACATAACAGAACCCTGCTGCATTACAGAAAGTATAAAATAAAGCCCAGAAAGATGAGGTAGCCTGACTAGTAGAGAGGTCAATGGGAGCTACTGCATAGATCCAGAAAAGCGCTGAGTCCAGACCCTGGCTCCACTCACTGCTTCACACTGACCCTTTCTCTCTTCTCAACACCAATTTAAAATAAAAACCACAAAATGAGACGGACATGGAACTCATCAAGTGACAGGTGTGGCAAACCAGCTGCATCCAAGATAAGGTCTTTGAAAAGGCAAATGACTGCAGGTGCATGGACAAGTTTAAAATAAAAGCTTGATGCATCTCGTCAGGAGAAAACTCATCTCTAGCCTTCCCCTTGTTTAACCACTACCATGACCTTCTTTTTCTGACTGCTCCTGGATGTCAGAAGTCAGATTTATGTATTTATGGTGACTAACAGCTAGATCCAGATATTTTCTTATTTTTAATATACTACTTTAGTATACTTGAATATTCTGTTAAATATGTATTAGCAAAAATTAGGAGTTTTTGGTATACACTTTTTGTTGTTGCTGTTGCTGTTTTTTTGAGGTAGGTTTTTACTCTAGCCAAGGCTGATCTGGAACTCACTCTGCAATTGCAGGCTGGTCTCAAACTCACAGTGATCCCCCTACCTCTGCCTCCCAGGTGCTGGCATAAAATGCATGCACTGCCACACCTGGCCTGGTATACATTTTAATTACAGTATAAAGTTTGGTATGCTATCACTGTAACATGCATATATTGTCTGCCATATAGATGCTCATTGAATCTTTATGGAATTTAGGGGCTGCCAATATATCTGTCAGAAAAGTGTTTTCCTTACAAGCATGAAGAATTGAGTTCCATCCCATAATCCATAGGGGAAAAAAGCTGGGTTTGGTGCCATGCCCCTTATAAGCTCTATTCTGAGGAGGAGGCAACATGTGGATCCATGGGTGCTGGTTGGCCAGCCAGTTCCAGGTCATTGAGAAACCTCTCAAAACAAAACAAAACAAAAAAGTGTAAATCACCTGAAGCATGATGGCAAAATTTGTCCTTTGGCCTTCACTTACAAGCTCACATGCGAAAAGCATTTGCACACACACACACACACACACACACACACACACACACACACACACACACACCATCTGTCACCTCCATCCCATCAGCCAGTGGCCAGGAGAAATTGCAGAAGAAGCAGTTACATGAGTACTGCTCTCACTGCTAACCCACCAACCAGCTCTAGGGAGATGGGGATGGACAATGTAGTTAATCAAAACTCTTCAAAGCAGAAAGCCAGAGGCTACAGAGAAGTCATCACTAACCCAGACTTTGAACAGACATGTCTTGGCTCAAGAAACATTGAGGAAGAAGGGCAGAAAGTTAGTAAGAGCCACAGAGTGGGTGGGGATATCCTGAATAATTCCACTGAGGAAAGCCCTCAGGGAAACAGCAGTAGCAGTGTGAACCAATCAGCTGTCTCTCTGACTCACCTGGGGAGGACTTAAAAATAGCTTCCCTAGAGGAAGCCAGCCCTCTTCCCCCACATGGCAATGGAGTAGAAAGACTGCTGAATTTCCAGGCCTTAGGAAGGTAAGGCCTATTCCCCCACCCAAGCTATTGGCTGGGGGGGGGGGCAGGCTCCAGACTCTTTCCTTTTTTATGATATAAACCTTTCCTTTTTTATGATGGGAACTCTCTGTTATCTTTTCTTCTTCCACTTATTTAGCTAAATAATATAAGTTCTGTTGAACTCTTTGACAGTGTTCTCCCCACACTGGTGGCTGGAGAACTCTGTAACTTCCCACATGGTGACTGGAAAATTCCCCATCCAACTCCCCTTTTCCTAATTTACAAAATTAGAATAAATGTATAATTAAATTTAATTCTGTCCCTGTGTACAATTCTTTGGCATTAGAGGACACGAACTCGGAGTAGGAGGAGGGGGAAGGGAGGATTCCAAACTCTCTCTCTCTCTCCTCTTTCTCTCTCTCTCTCTCTCTCTCTCTCTCTCTCTCTCTCTCTCTCTCTCTCTCTCTCTCTCTCTCTCTCTCTCTCTCCGTGTTGCTTACAAATATTAACGATCAATAACCTGTATCAGCAGTAAGGCGATATGAGAGAATAACTTTATTAAAAAAAACTTCATGAAATTTATGCAGAAGGCATGTTTTCACTGCTCTGAAACAGGAAATTATCTTACTGAGTAGCACTAATAAATGCGCAATAGCAATGTCTGGCATTTGCTTAGACCCCTATGACCACCACTATTAGGCAGATAGGTGACTTCTATTAGTTCTATGGTTGGTACCACAGGGGTCTGGAAACATGCTCATTTTACAGAAGAAACACAGAACTCAAACATACCCATCATGTGATCTGAGTGCTCGTTCCAAGGCCAGGATTCAAACTCAGAATGAAACAGTGAGCAGTATTGTCACTTTGAAATACTGAATGTAATTAAGTGAAAATGCAATTCAAAAGTTCATATCCTATAATAGCTATCTGGTACTATCATTAGCCATGAGAGATTTTGGATAGTTACTGAGGCAGTTAAGAAGAAAGAAAGAGTTTTCATTTTTCTCAAATATTTTATCCAGATAATTGGAATGCAAATACATTTGGAATTCCAAATACACTTGGAATTCCAATCACACTTTTAAGTCCTAGGCAAAACTGTCAAGAAGACAAGAAATTCCTACAATAAGTCTATAATCCTCCAAAAGAATTCCAGGATTCCACCATCACCTTCAAGGACAATGCTGGGACATTCTTCCCAGGAATTTCCAAGTGCTTCACATCATCACCCAAGTATTTATGTAAAAGGTTGCTAAGATTGCTAAGTAACAAATTTAAGCCCATGAACTCATTCAAATGAAATGCAGAGAAAACAAACCATCCTACTTCAAAGACCAGATAAAAAGGAGAGTTTCCTTTTCACATTGAGGACAGTGAAAGTAACAGGTCCTACAAATTAAGCACTTGAAAAAGAAAAAAAAAAGAGGAAAAAAAGTATTGAATATCTCCTCCAGGCTTGGCACTAATGAGGCCCTGGGGATTTAGAGTCTAGCTCTTTTGGGTCTGTGGAAGGCACCCATCAATCAAGTGATTGCACACTCAAATGCAAATGCACCATGTGAAAGATTTGACAAAGGAGCTTCACCCTGTGGGAAAGCAATGCTGGTGTGTTAGTATCTGAAGACTCTGACAGGGTGTGCTAAGAGTTGAGGA
Source organism: Zapus hudsonius (assembly GCA_004024765.1). Classification (NCBI taxonomy): domain Eukaryota; kingdom Metazoa; phylum Chordata; class Mammalia; order Rodentia; family Dipodidae; genus Zapus; species Zapus hudsonius. The sequence goes on from PVHP010027709.1 coordinate 4,253, forward strand.
GAAACTTACCACACCCTCCAAGAATCAGGGAACATTCTGGAAGTGGGGGTAGGGGCAGGGGAGAAGTATTTTGGGAACATTGTCATCCTCACATGAACTTACTGAAGTATCCATGACCACACAGTGGAGACCAATTCTCCCCAGAGACCTACTGTTCTGAACCCATCAACTTACAGACACAGGGGGACAGGAGGACAAAGGGAATAAGACATCAAAACAGAGAAAGGACTTTCTAGATAGAGAAGGGACCTCAGTGGAATGGGGACAGGGGGGAGGGGAAATAGATGGGATGAGGCTCTGATCAAATTACAGTTGTTTATATATTAGAGTTCTCCACAATATGTTTTAAATAGGAAGATATGTAAAATCTTTGAAACAGATTAAAGTGCTGGTCATTCCAAAAATACCTTGAGTGAAACATTCTTGATGTATTTAACCAAAACTGATTTAAACAACATTAGATATGCTCTTTAATGTAAGCTGATATCCTGGAACTTATCCATCATTCTCCATGATTGACTTTCACTGTGTATCCAGTGTAAAAAAAGAGAAGGAATGAGAATGAATGAAAGATAATTAGATGGATTGGCCATGAGGTGTCTGCACTTCAAGTTGTCCCCCACAGTTCATTCAAGTTCACACTTTTCAAAACCTCATGTATAAGGATAACATGGATGCCAAAGAAAAAGATAAACACAAAGGAAAACCTAGCAGTGAACAATTCTACTGACTTTATTTGGGTCAATGTTGAAAAGAATGGAAAAACAAGAACTCACACAAAAGAAAAGTTTGATTTGCAAATTATGACTAAAATCATCTCCACATATTCCTAGTCTCAAATCCATTTCCTTTTTTTTCCTTTAAAACCATTTTGTGATATAAACCTGTCAAGTAGTCCCAGACAGTAAAACTATTTATTGATAATAAATAAGCAAATGTGTTTTTAAAAAATGAGAACATTTATTAACAAATAAACCACTGAATTTTTTATTTGTGATGCTAATAAACAATTGTAAACACCAACTAAGAAAATTCCAAAAGGAAATATTCTTCAGCTTATGAAAACTTAACTAGAATGACTATGTGCACCTGCAAAGGGAGACACTGGGTAAGAAGGGTGCTAAGACCTCACACTTTAGGCAAAACAGTCCCGGGGCAAGAGCAGATGGCCCAGGTAACTTTGCTATATATTTTTCTCTCTCCCTGTCTCTTCCTAAATTGAAGACATACTATTACCTATACCACAGACATCTTAAAAACTTTATCTGGGTAAATAAAATGTTAAGATACTTAGAAACTTTTCTCTGCACTGATTTTTCCATTAACACATAACAATACTCCTTTCTTCCCTTTAAAAATAGTAATACTGCAGCCATTGTTCTAATAATCCTTTCCTTGACCCTATTTCAAAGTCAGCATCAATGCCTGCCCTCCTGTTTGGTAAGAAAATCCTTCAAAAGACCCTTGTTCTCCCATTCTCTCCTAACTCTACTACACAGCCCCACACCGCTTCAGTGAGCTGCCAGTCAAGCCCACCAGGGACATGAACAGGGCTCAGTTCCACAGCCTCCACAGCTCACATTGATCCATTTGCAAAACTCAAGCTTGGTTCACATTTCCTCCAGCTCCCGTTAGCTTTTTCTCACTCGGATTCTGTAAGACATTGTCAAGTTTTTCCTTCTACTTCATTAATTGTTCTCTTTGATTACTCCAATTTTCCTTCCAGTTTGTCCAAAGTGCGGCTGGATCTCGCGTTTCTCTGCACCTCTCCCTTGGAGATGTCATCCAGTAACAGCCTCTCCATGAGAGACGTTTTCAGTTTTCCATTTTTCCAATTAATAAGGTCTTGGAAAATATATGAACCTGAATAGCAATCGGAAGTTCTGTATGTAATAGATCCCACTATAAGCATAACCCATCAGGAACGGTTAGTCTTGACTTTGGGTGTGCTGGAGTGTTTTAAGTCAAGAGTAACTTCAGATTCAGTTCTCTCTCTGTGTCTAGCTTTAAGGTAGGTGGGTGATTCTTAGTCATCTTCAGTTTATGTCAATACTTAGTATGATAACATAGAGGCATTAACATGGCGCATCTTCAGGAACCAAGGTGATCATAGCAGTCCTCCTAGAGATACTATATGATGACACCGGCATTTTAACTGGATTTCCATTTGAACTTTCCCTACCTTGCTTTGCAGAGTCTTCAGAGGCCCTGCAAGTGGGCTGAATCTTTTCATTTTCTTATTCAGAAAATTCTGTATTCACAAGATAAAAATAATGTGACCTGCCATCGCTTGCACATGTTAGCAGAGCCGCCTTTTTATGATCTTCTAAACAAGCAGCAAACTGATCAAATTATTCCAGGTAACACCTGCTCAGCCCCTAAACTGTTTACAGGATCCACAATGTGACACAGCCTGCTGCTTCCAGATCCTTCGGACACTTCTGGTGTTTTCAGGTTGCCATTTCCAACAGAGTGCTTCTTTCTTTGCGTGTCTTGCTTTCTACATGAAACCTCTCTCTGATCTTCTCCTGCTGCTTATGAGTAAACTTCCTGAAGTGTTTGCAATATATTGTGATCTCTTTTCCTTTTGCCAATATAGATGAAATTTACAGCCCATCTCATAGTGACTAATGTGAAAAAATGAGCCTTCAGGATGAAGTGGGTAATAATCAAAGTGCACTGCATTCAGTTGGTACTAAATAAATAAATAATGCCTGGCAGTAACTATTTTGTTATCTCTCCATGTTAATATAGGAGATATTGAATGAAAGCTACAACCACGAATAGGCAGCAAGCAGTGGCAAAGAGAGCAGGGAATTGCTATTTTTGTTCAATGTTTAATGTCACTAAATCCACATTTTAAATTTTGCTTTACCTGACTAACTATATCTTTCAAATGGTTGCTCAACAGCTCCAGACCTACCATGGAGGATCCACATGGAACCCTGCAGAGAGTGGTGGGATAAGCAAGAGACCTATAACCACAGCCAATCAATCAACACAGGATAAGCCAGCGAGACAGACACCAATGATCTTCAACACAACCTAAAGCAGAAGAACAGAGGCCCCAAAGACCTCAACAATAAAGCAGCCTTAATACTCACCCACCCTGAGTCACCCACCATGACTCAGGGAACTGAGCGGAAGAGGGGGCAGAAGGATTGTAAGAGCCATGGTGGGGGAGAATGTCCAGAGACATGCTCCCCCCAGTAACAACATACAAAGGGGGGTGGAACCAGGTTGACTCCTAGGCAATCCATAACCCACTACCCCATGGACTGATCCAGACTGCCCGCAGAGGAGGATATCCAGCTGATTGGGGATGGGGAGGAGGGAAATCAGGGAACTAGGGACATCAACACATTATTTGCTCATTCTTTGTATGTAAATATGGATAATAAAGATATATTTTATTTAATAAAATGGTGGCTCAATGAAGCAGAACTGACGATAGCCTAAAGACTATAAGAGGGAAACTTGTTTTGAAAGTTTAGCATAAAGGAATCCCAGAGAACTTTCCTGGTTCACAATTCACCAATTTCTTGAACTTTTTGTGTAGGTACCTGGGCACATCTTTTGTCCTTCATCGTCGACAAAGACTAACCTTCTGCACAATGTCCATCTAGAACATTTGTCTTTATCTTTCCAAATTTGGGCCAGAGATCAAGAAATCTGGGCTCCTTTCTTATCTGCTCCCTAACTCATGTGCACATCACTGATACCTAATTATTAATAATTATCATTTACTCATCGGTATAAATGATGCAAGCACTTTCGTTACACACTTTTCCCACACTGTATCATCTCTGTGTCTGAATGTCTTTCACTGTGAGGTGCCCATCCTTTATGGATCTTTTGGTCCACTCTGTCCATTATAAGCACCTAAAACAATGTAACATCCCAGTTAATATTTGTGGTATATTAATGTTAAGAAGAGCTGAAAAATCTTTGGATGTGCTTATCTTAACTATTCCAGATACAAATTGACAGACTCTGGAAGGACACTAACTGATTTTCCCGATGATATTCACATCCCTTCCCTTAACAACATGTGCGCAGTTTTGGAAACATCTATATATAACCTTTCTTTTTCTATCACATTTCATATTTGAAAAGTTCTGAATCCATCCTTAGAGTTCTATAGCATAATAATAATAAAGCACTTTCATTTCACTTTAGTAAACTTTTGTTGGCTTATATCTAAACTTAATCCTTATTATGTTGAGAAAATCGGGTAGGTGTCTGTGGGTTTCAATTTGTGTCTAATAGACTCACTGAGGAATTAAATTATGGTAATTTAGCAGAGACATCCCAACCTCTTCACGTAAGGTGTTCATGAGTGATTTCCTCTTTATATTCTTTGTTTTGTGGTTGTAATCAGACTCACAACATGAAGTGTCATTAATCACATATGATAATGATCCTCCCACTGTGATTTATGGGGAAGGCTAAAGAGTTGTGACATCTGACAATGGTTGCAGTCATTTTGTCTTGTCCCCACGAACATGTTATTGGCTTTCATTAACTTGAGTCATCTTGAGAATAGTAATAATGTGCAGACACAGTATTTAACTTTTCTCATACCATAAGGACAATATCTTGACTGTTAGAAAATAATTTGTAAAAATACACTTGTCTTCACTTCTGGAGAACTAGTAAAGACATTAAAAGACACATGGACATATATCATTATCTGGGAACGGGAATATGAGTTTGCTCAACTAGAGTACGTTATAAATATTTTTTAAATGCCCTAATGTTAGCTTAAGTCTACTTGATAGCCTTGGAATAAGACGTATGCTTTGTGCATTTTAAATATGTTTAAAAATTAAAAATATTATCATTTGATCACATCTAAAGATTTTAAGAGAGAAAATGAAGTAATTAAGACATTTACAGTTATTTCTATTCTATATTCATCTTGAATATAGTTTGATTAATGACTTGCAAATGACTTTGAAAGGCTTACTTAATGAATGAAGTATGACCTTTAACCTTTACAAAGTTTCCAACTGTACTAGAAATTACAGCAGAAAATAGTAAAATAATAATGAACATTGTTTTACATAATTTACAAATGAAATTTTCCATGGCACAGTTTGCACACACCAACTTAGCCTACCAAGAAGACTGGCCACATTTATAAGCCAGAAGCACAAACACAAAACAGAAAACTAGACATATTGAAGAGACTGAATGATTTTTTACAAACAACTCCCACCATTTAAACAGCTTCTCTTTGGACAATGTCAATATCAAGGTTTCTAGATAAGACTTCATTTCATTATTAAATATGAAGTCTGAAGAAGCAATAGGTAGTAAAAATAGAACAATATTCATAGCACATCTTATGTATTTCTCTAGAAAAATGTATAATTATAATTTAAATTGGAATTGTTATTTTTTCATAGAATTCTTATTACTATTGAGACAGTCTTCTGTGCAGTCCAAGCTAGCCTCCCACTTCCTAAGAAGCCAGCCTAGTTTGGAAATTGTCATGGAGCCTAGGCTGATCTGATATCCACAGTCCTTGGGCCTTAGCCTCCAGAGTGCTGTCCCTTCATATCTTGCTATAACTGAGATTTAAATTGCTACATTGAAACTGGTTTCTTAATATGCAACATTAACCAAGATGGAATCCTAAGATTAGATATACAATTTTTGTACAAGCTAAACCTTAGTAAGTGCAAAACAGTTCTCTTTTTAAATGATCTTGACCCTAAGTAAGAAAGTGGGACATCCATCTAAGTTTGAAAATGGATCATAACTACTTGTAAGAGTCAATAGAAAGGAAATACAATTTTAAATTCCACACTCAGGGAATGATGAATGTTCAAGGAACAGGAACACAGTCTGTTGTTATGAATGAACAATAACCCTATGGGTACAAGAATTGTGATTTTGTATGTATAGGGAAATAACACGTCTTTCCAGTACATTTCAAAAATGCACTGTACAGTTTCAGAGACAGATGAGTAACAAAGGTTTCTATTTTCACTTTATCCTGTAGGGCTGTTTTATGAAGATGGAAGTATTAACACTGCAAGTATTGGATCATGACTCATTAAGACAAGCTACTTTTATTGTCAAAATATTTTAAATGCTTACTTTGGCTTGACTAGATGGTGAAGAATGAAAATATTATTAGTTTTGTGTGTGTGTGTTTGTGTATTTAATTCTATGTTCTTCAGTCAGGTATAAAACCCAAGAGCTCACTGAGCCTTCTTAGAATCTGTGATTATAGCCATTTATCATTAGTACAAAAATCTGAGAGGCATTTTTTAGGAAAAAAAAAAGGAATAGAGGCAGGAGAGATGGTTCTGTTGTTAAAGGTGCTTGCTTGCATGCAAAGCCTGATGGTGGATTTGATTCCCCAGTACCCATTGCAAAGTGACACACGCATCTGGAGTTCTTATGAAGCAGCAGGAAGCCCTGATATGTATGTCCAAGCTATCTCTCTCTCTCTCTCTCTGTCTTCTCTCCTTTTCTCTCTCAAATAAATAAATATCCAAAAAGAAGAGAATAGGAATATGATGTCTATTAATCTTTAATTTTACAATAACAATATATCCTTTCAACAATTAGTCCTCAGTTCTTTACATTGTATATTAGGGCAGGGAGATGCAGCCCTGTGTGAATGCAGCCCACAAAGCATGTGATTCTAAAATGATTTGTGCATATTCTTAAAGCACATTGGAAAAGACAATGCCCCAGATTAATCCCTTGTGTTTGTCTTTATTTGCTGCTGCTTCTTGTAATGTATCCAGCAAGCAGAGCACAGTGAGGACAGACCCCCTGCACAGCTGACACTGCAGCTCATCACTTCACAACACAGAAACTATACTTCTTCAACTTGACATCACATGGTAATTTTTGTAGTCAACAACTATGAAATGCATTTTGTTTATTTCATGTCATTTCATGATATAAGTCAATAAGACTTTTATTTGACTCTGCGTTTGATGGTCAAAGTATAGTCTATGCATATGTGGAAATGTCCTAATGAAGCTTATTTTGTAGAATTTATGTGCATTAATTTTCAAATGCTTTTGCTTGTAGGATTTTTTAAAAATATATTTTGTCTGGCATTACTACTGTAGTTGGAATACATGGGGTGAGCACTTCATCCTTAGATGGCTGAAGGTGAGACACCAGAGGCCCAGGAAGCAAGAACACATCACAAGGTAATAAGTGGCAAAGGGACATTCCTTGTGTGTTCCACTCTACACATGGAAGTCTGTTGCTCACATAGTTTGATATCATCTATCCACTCACATATTGAATTCACAAAGTAAAAGCATAGTCACCGTTCAACCCTATTAAACAATCACATTTTACACAAAGTTCTTCCAAGTTTGCTAATCTTCCCAAGGTATCAATTGCATGGTTAGAGAGTCAGGGGAAACATTCTTATAAAGGATGCAAGAGTTTGTAATATGTCCCTCTAGCCGAGCAAGGCAGACCTTCTTCCTCAACACTCACAAGTGACTTCATTTGTGACCACCCTTCAGCCTACATTCCTCCCCAACTGTTAGGTGACATTGTGCCTTCTAGGAAGATTCTAATCAGTTTTTCTGGGACATACTTATCAATCAAATGCAGGGTTCATTAGAGGACATTGCAACATGGTTTTCATTATCTCTGGCAGTAATTTGAATTTGTTCTTGACACACCAGGAGATATAATAAAAATCAAATTTACATATTATCAAAGAAACTAAAGCACAGTTCATATAGATGCTTGCCTCTAGGAAAAGGACAAGTCTTGGAAGCCCATGGAAATCCATAATACATACAAAGGCCCTATTGTTCAGTAGTGTCTTTGAAGTTTGAAGTAAGTTATAAACAGATCATCATATTGTTGTAAAAGTAAATTGTGTCACCCCAAGTTATTATTGGGCCCTATTGAAATCTAGTGCAAGCTAGAAGTAGATATATTGATTCCAAAACCATATCTGAAGATTCATGCAAGAAGGTATGTCCTACCACTTTCAATTAATTGTAAATGGACAACTTGGAAACTCTTTCCTATTCTAAATATCCAGATAGACAGTCCTGCATATATATTATAGCTCCTACCATCCAAATAATTATAGTCTAATGCCCTCTCATTTACAAGCAGAAAGAAAGTGAAGTAAGTTACTTTTCTATTACCATCTCATAGTAATGGTAAAACACATATCCATATTACAGCCATGTTTAATAACATAGTGAAAAAGAAATATTCACAGTAATAACAGCATATACTTAGTGATAAGTCAAAATGTAAAAGTGTATTGCTTATACAGTCAATTTTCTCAGTAAACCTTGAATTCTATCGTTTCATTAGAATTTACACTTCTGTTGATGTGAAATCCATGACTGGCTAAATAAGATGAAGTTCACTAAGGTAGCAAGGTTGTCATAGATACGGATTTTGCTTATGCCTATGGCACATGAGTTTCAGTTGGTTAGTTAGTTGGTCCCTTCCTTTCATTCTTCTTATGTACTCTCCTCCTTTCCATCTTTTCTTCCTTCCTTTGCTCCTTGCCTCAATCCCTCTGTCTCTCCTTCCCTCTCTCCCACCCTCCCTTCCTGCCTTTCTTCCTTTGCACTAGAGACCAAACTCAGAGCCTTGCACATACTAAGCAAGTATTCAATACTAGGCTACTTGCTTGGGTTTGTTTTCTTTCCTTCTCTCTGTCCTTCCTTCCTTCTTTCCTTCCTTCCATACATCCCTTCCTATTCCCTTCCTTCCATATCTCCCTTCCTATTCCCTTCCCTTCTTCTCCCTCCCTCCCTTCCTGTCTTTCTTTCTTTATTCTTATGAGCCATAACACAAGATTCACAGATAAGCAACATGCATCATTCATCTCTACTAGTCATTTGTCTAGAATACCCCATTTCATGAAAATTCTTCTATAGAAAGGCTAGGCATTATTCATTATTGTACCCATTGCACCTGTCATAGTTAGTGCTCAATAAACGTGTTCTGAATGAGTGAATGCCTGTATTAGTTGGCACATCCTATAGATTTCTTAGACATCCCTGGCCAAGCTCACTGATTGTCTTTTACATGCTTGACTTGCTTTCAAAGATCCCTCACAGGAACTAAAGCATCTAAATACGCCTTTTCCTCCAATCCTTCATTCATGACAGCAGCCTTTTCTTACTCACAGGCATGAATGATTAAGCCCTCTCAGAGGAAATTATTTTAATTACAGAAATCAGAACAGCTTAATTATAAATGTGCAATGTGAGCATTTTGCAAAAAAAGATGAGTTGCTTTTCCTTTTACTTCTTTTCTCTTTAATAATTCTTTAAAATCCCCTGTAAAATATGCAGCTGATGACAGTGTTCTCTTACATCTCACTCTTCTATTTAATCACACTTAGGGAAATCTACAATGTTAATACATAATGACTGTGAAATCATTGATACACATGTCTCTCCACTAATAATTCTCTAAGCTAAAATGTACTCAGATAGTTGATCTGAGAGATGACCTGAATCTTAAGACATGAAAAGAAAATCTCAGGAAAACTTGATGGTCTAGCAAATATGGAAATACTACAGATATCTCTATATAAACAGCTACTAAAGACTTAAATGGCTTGAAAATTTGGAGGACAAAAAAACAAGTTTCTTTACTCTTCAGCAGAGCTGGAGCAACAATATTATGTAGGTGAATTTTAAGGAGAGAAGGTGCCTTCTGAATTTATAATCCATCATTTTCCCACAATTGATGTGCTCCGGGACATTCCTATTCATCTGAGGAGTACTCTTCTATTGGGAAACCACATGCACTGGGCATTTAATATCTCCTTTGTGAGGAGGTAGAATTCAGAGGAGTTATATTGTGGCTTTTTCAACCATCAGTTCTTCAAGGCACCATTTGCAACAATATGTAAGATGCTAGGACACAAGCCCTTTCCACCCATGAAAGATTGTAACGATAGTAACAGATTTTATTCTGTTATCTACAACACCCACTTGTACCAGTGCTTGCTCTGTGGAACACCAAGGATGGGAAACATGGCCCCTTTCTTGAGCACAAGTTCACAATCACATGGGTAGGAAGGCTCATGTACAAGAAAATGTGAAAATATGAAGACAAGAAAGATGTGAAATCTAATTTCAGAGGCTCTGGAAAGAGAGTAAATAATAAATTACTTATAGGGAGTTTCCTGGGCACCGGATGTGGCAAGGAGAAGACTTCAGCAGTTCATGAAGGATGTAAGAGAGAAGGTTTGAAAAAAACAAAAGAGAGAAAGGTAAGACAAACACATTTCCTTGGATGAAACTCTACAGAGTGGCTACTGACAAATGAGAGGTACAAGGTTGAGAACAAGAAGGGTAAGGGTAAGGCCCTGATGGTCACTGTCCTCTCGAGATCGCCAATTCTAGTCAAGTCTTAGAAAGCAGCTAAGCTCCCAGTAAATGTTCCTTATTAATGATAAGCAATTCACTGCCAGGATTTCTTTAAAAAAAGACAGTGGCAATCATAATGATTTTAACAAAGATTTTCTAAGGCTGTTCAAACAAAGGTACAGAGACTTTAGCAGGGAGATGTGCCTTCAAATGCCACTAGGCTACATCTTGGGGTGATGAAACTTTAGATTTCAACAGAAAAGAAAAAAATATAATTTGGAAATGACACAAAAATAAGTTGTCCTAATTTGAAACTACAAAGTGATTTATGTTGTTTTAAATTATTTGAGTTTTCAATAGCAAAGTCTGTGGAGTTGCTCGGTATCCAAAAGAAAGTGTCAATGGTGGAGGCTGAAAAGAGGGGGCTGGAGACAGACAGAAGTTAACCATGAACTTTCTCTCAGCGGGAAACACTGTGACATACTTGTAATCTCTTGAACAGATTTTTGACTCAGCAGTTGAAAGTGGAAAGAAAAATAACATCATGTAGCTAAAATTGTGGGATGCTAACATTAAATTGCCTGCCCCCCGAAATTGTGTCAAAGTTGTTTGAAAAAAATGTTGTTAATATTCTGGATTCTCTTAAGGGAGTGTGTTTTAAAAATCTCATCGTAAATCAGTTTACATATTGCGAATTAATTTGATGAGTACAATTATAAAATACGTGTAAAGTCAGCTCTCTAGCGTTATGGTACTTTGAGCTTGGGGGAAGTTAGATGCATCCAGAACATATCTCCCGCTATAGAGTTATGTCTGCTGGTCGTTTGATCTCATTTACCAAAAACCTGCAACAAATCACAACTCAGAGAGTGGTGATGACACTATAAATTCCTTTATTCTCATTTAAAATTTAATAGGAACTGCCGAATATGGCATGATCTGTCTTTAGGAAAAACTTTGTCCTCTCAGTAACAACAATTCTGGGAAGAGGAATATCAACTTTGCATATCAAATTCATCTAAACATAAATGAGTCACATAAATGACTTTGAATCCAGTGATGGGTTACTTCCATGAGTACTAGACCCAAGTTTTAAGAACTACATATCTGTTGGTAATTACTCCCCACCACATCTAGCATAGTTTAGGATTTATTAATTTGTTTGCTGCTAATGATAACATCCTATATTAATTAGTGTTTTCTATTTCCTCTGAACTTACTGAAAAATCACAGCAAATCTATCAGGATTTGCAACTTATCTGATGCTTACCACACTCTGGGACACCAGCAGCATCCCATGGATGGCCTCCAAGGCTCTTGCAAGAACAGATCCATTAGTAAATCTATAGTATTCATGTTGGAATTTTAATCAGGGTGAAAATAAATTATGTGAAGGCAGAACATTTCTCTGTTTAGTTTGTCATTAGGAGAACTTTATGAATAATCAGATAAAAGATTAGACTTCATTGAGTCCCTTAATTTTCTTTATGATGAATAGGAGAATAATGCATTAAACCCTTATCTTTGCCTATCTGTTTTGTTAGGTGAGAGGCCTCAATGGCTCCTGAACACCGGAGTGTGGCAAGTCCAAAGTGAGATGTGGTGTAAGCACAAAGCGCAGTGAAAAATGACCAAGAGTATGTTTAATATAATTAGAATCTAGGCAAATCAATTCTTGACAAGCTGTTGCATGAAAAGGACCTTCTTTATTTAAAATGTGACATATACTTCCAACTCTACCTGAACAGAAATCAGTCATGTGGTTTGAATCATTTAATTTGATGCCAGACAACCTTCATGAGTTTTAGGGCCCACTTCTTAAAAGATAAATATCAGAACTCTTAGAAAGCTGAGTTTTGGAGGGGGTAAGGGAAATTTATAAATTTAATTAAAAATCATAATGTGTACATTAGTAATTATATTACATATTTAAATGTCAATGCTTTGAATATGTTGGTTAAATAAAATATTATTAAATTATTCCATTTTTGTTTAACTTAATATACATAAAAAGCAATTGCATTTTATACATGTATCAAAGCACACTATTTAACGGCATTGCCGTAGATCAAGAGTGCTTACGTTCAGAGACAAAAGCCTCAGATCTGAGTGAGCTGTCCTTCAAGCCCAGGGTTCTCATCAACTCACTGGGATGAGACTACAGCTCTCTATGGTTTCAGGTAGAGTCACAGTGGCAACGGGTATAACGTCCTTATAGAGGCTGGCAAGTACTCGCTACCTTATAGCTTCCATTAGCCTTAGACAGGAGAAGAATTTAAAACCAGTGATGACATTTATGATGACATTGATCGGAAAAATGTGAGGTTTCCCTGCTATGGTTCACTTCTGTGGGAGTGAACTTGTAGTGTATTAACATGGAAGGATCCTTTCCTGGTCCCAGCATCTGGAACAAGACAGCATCTTCACACCTATTGATTTCCTGTCACTCCATTAAGGACATTGATGGCTGCATGAAAGATTCAGAGATCCTTTACTAATTCAATGTTTGGGTGTTAAGCAACAGCCTTGGGGGAAGTTCACAGGGAGGATAGAGGTTATTACCATGCTAAAGACTTTGCATGTTTTACACCCCCCAAAAATATGTACTATTTTCCCCCCAAACATGGCTTGATTTGGCTTTTAATTCACAGCATTCGTAAAGAAGTAGGAAAAGAAAGGTTTCTCGGTTATGAGCAGAAGAGCCCAGGATGCACGAGGTGACCAGAGAGGCTTTAGGAAGGAGCCAAGTGCTGCAGCAATCAGAACTGCATCAAGCTGAGACACGGATGCTCAGTGTATCCTGAGTTCAAATTGAGCATTCATTAAACTCAGCTGATTTTTTGCTATGCAGCCACAAAGGGTCCAGCCGACTGTAGAAATCCTCCTGAATTTGAAATATTGCTTGAGATCTCAAGGAAGACATTCCAGATAAAATATGTCAGTGTCGAGTTTAGATGAAAGTTCACCAGTTGGCCGTCCGTTTTGGATCCAGATGCAGGAAAATATTGTCTATGAACTTCCACTAAACATTCTTCTATCCGTCTTGTTCCTTCCTCTAATTTATGCTTCTATCTAGTTTTTGCTTTCCTTTTGGGGAAATATGTCTAAATAGATAAGGAGGTTTTGTAGCTACCATATTTTATGTATGATGAGTTAAGATAAACGTGAACACAGATACACACACATTACTTAAAGCTATTTATTCTTTGGGAAAGAATATGCACAGGATTACTATTTGTAAAAATTCCCTAAATATACTGGTAGCAAACAAACCTCTTGGAATATAACAGAAATTTTAAGAAATATTATTTGTTTAAGAAATGCAACTGAGGGGCTAAAGAGATGGCTCAGCAGTTAAAGATGCTTGCTGACCCAGGTTTGATTCCTCAGTATCCAGAGTAGTGGGCACATACATGCACCTGGAGTTTGAAGCTGCAAGAGGCTCCAGGGCACCCACACTTTCTCTCTCTCTCTCTCTCTTTCTCTCTCTCAAGCGTGCGCGCGCACACACACAGAAACACTATATATATATATACAAATACTATATATATATATATATATATATATATATATATATATATATATATATATATGCCTGTGACCATTGAGTGCTCAGTGCTACATGAGATCCATTTCACCCCATCTAACCCTCAGGGAACAGAGCAGAACAGGAGGTGGAAGGAATGAAAGAGTCAGTGGATGGGAAGGTGTGCTATGCAATGCTCTCTTCTGCACATGACATGGCCAGTCCATTCAAGAGCTTAACGTGACTGCTGTTACCTACACAGGACTGGGCACATGCTCATTTGTCATGGATGGTGGAGGTGCTCATGAGGCCACACCCCTTCCTGAGGAGCTAATAGCAGTATATGGCTGCTGGGGTTGAGGAAGGCATTTTCTTCAGTGGTGTAAGCACTCAATTGGCAATGGCCCAGGAAATAACCCCACAATCACATTTATGCAAACAACCCTAATTAATCTCAGTGGGTCAAAAATATAAAAAGAAAAATAATAATTGGAATAGAAAGTGGCTAGTAGGAACAGATATGGGGTTCAGAAGGTAGGGAAAGTGGTCAGGGAAGGTAATGAGAGGTGATATAATCAAAACACATTGTATACACATATTAAAATTATCATTAACTAAAATAAATTTCAAAAAAGAGTACTACTGCTGTAGGAAAATACATAGAAGGTTAAAATTAAAGAATATCTTATAAAGCATCTAATATGATTTAATAATAAAACTAGGTTATAAGTTTATGAGGAAGAACCTTTTGAAATTAGTCATTTCTGGCTAGAGTATAACAGAACCTTTGTCTCATAGATATTATGCTCTGATGTTGATCTCTAGTAACATAAGAATGAATAAATATATAAAGAGTCACTTCTGTGTGAGGAAGAGGAAACTGGGATTCCTTTACCTTTTTTTCTGGTATTCTTCTGCATTTTCAACAAAAACTATTTTACTGAACTTATTGTCTTTATACGACAGCAAAATATGAATGTGCAGTTCACTCAGGCTAGGGTGACAAATCTCTTGAGTGTTAGTAATGTGAGAACATGTGTGTCGTCCACTTGGTCCTTCACAAGATTATATCATTTCATTAGTTTACTTGTTACAAAATCACAACATAAAAACAAAATCAAATCATACATTGATCAAAAGAGAGAACTTGGATAGCTGAGCACAAAAGTTCTATTTATTAAAGAGTTTGCATATCAGACTGTTGCCAGAGGAAAAAAAGCAACTATCATTTTAACACTAGAAAAATATTCTGTACAAATGAAGTCTTTCCAATCCGGGTTCTGTTTGCTATCTTAGCCAAAATGTCAGGGTATGTTTTTATCCCTTTCAAAATAGATATTTCAGAGACTTTTATGGAAATGGAATCATAAATATTTTATGTAGTTATCTTCTGTCTACAAATGCACCAGGATATCATAAGGTTCGTCTTTTCAATAAAAATCCTTTATTGCAAGCGCAGTTGAAATCTCCCTGGCCAAGTGTCTAATTTCAGATTAAAATATCCTCAGAAGAAGGGCATGTAAACTTCTGGATGGTTCTCTGCTATTTTCTTTAGCACTATAAAACCATACATTTTTTCCTAAATATTGTTGATCCTTAAGGAAATACAGTGAAATAAATACTGTACTATGTTTAGATAAACCATAGTAAGAGAATGTGCTTTCAGAAGACCAAGTGGAAATGAAAGTTTTAACACACATTATTTGTTAATGGACATATTTTGTTACACAGAGTGATATTTGTAGTTATTATGAGAATGGCATTTGTAATTACCATAACTAATGCATTTATTAAAGTTTAAAATATTTAGAATATGAATGTTTTGATGTCAAAAATCCAACAGAAAAAGAAGACAGAAAACTTGACCCTACATATTTCATCAGATACTGTGAACTGAAAGGATGGAATTTCATTTAGAAACACAGTGCTCTCAGGAGCATTAACCACTTCAGTGGCATTTTTGACAAGTAACACATCCTTCAAGAACAAAAATGAATTCAAAAATTCTGTTTATGCAAGTTACGTAAATGCCATTGATGTTAACTTGGAGAATCTATTGATTTTGGCTATAGTTTTACTTCCATCTGAATGTCAAGGTCACTGTCAAGGACCTGCTTACTGACACTCTGAACTGCCCATTTTCACTCTTGACTATCCAAATTAGACATAAGAAAATGTAGATCTCCAACATCTTTTTTCTGCTTAACCATATGGGATTGATCCCTTCTGTTTGTGATGGATATTGTTGATCAAGTTGAAAAGATGTAACACGCATGGTTGAAAAGGAATAACCTTGTCTTTAACAATAGAGATCATCTACATCTACCCAATGCAATGATATAAACCCCATCTTTCTTCCTAGTCAATATCTATATTTGCTAAGTATCTAGCATGTCATATTCTCTAAGTTCTACTTCACTATGTTAGCACCACCAATTATAATATATCTGCCAAGATTTATTAAAAATTTTGTGATGTATGTCTTGGATCATAACTGTATTGATGTTGCATCAGGAAATGTTATTTTAACATTGAATCTTAGAGGATGGGACAATGCAAGAGAAATCTTCCAAACTTTAGGCTTTGTGCCTGTGATAATACACACTCCGGGTGATCTCTTATCTGCATTTCAGAACTGCTTTTACATGAGGACATAATTACAGAATCACCCTGTTTCCTAGAAACTTCTGGTAGGAATCACATGAAATGTGTTCAGAGCTAAATATCTAAGAATAGGAAGTTTATTGGCACTAATAGAAACTGTCTGGTCAATTTTCCTTCATGACACAATTTTAAAAGCATCACTCTTTGAGTTACAGCCATGGAGTTTTATCCTTGGGCTTTGTAAAAATCTGTGATGTACTTTAATTGGCACGTCTCACTGTGATGTTCCCTATTAGTAACGAAGATGTCTTGTCTGTTTGTAACACATATGTTCTTTGCCCCAGAGGAGTTCTTATACTCATGGGTCATAGGCAAACATTGACATGCCAATCAAAATGAGTCCATAATGGTTGTAAATACAGAGAATATATCCCAGGGGAAAAGGCAATCTGTTTATAGTGGCAGGCAAAAAAATGGGGGGGGGAATGAATACAGGAAATGTAAAATTCAAATATATCAATCAAATCAACTGCAACATATTTAATTTTTTTTTATTCTTGGGGTTAATCTAGAATAATCCATCACAATTTATGTTTGAGGCTCATATTACTTGCACCATGTCTGCTGATCATTCAATGTATCCAAATGCGACCAGATAACTGAGCAGATAACTGAACTACAGAGAAGAACCACTCTTTAGCTCCCAGCAAAGGAAATAGGACTCGACTGGAACACTCAAGGGTGAGTCTATGGATGGCCCCTTGGCTACGATGATTGTTTAAAGCAGGTCATTTCCTTTAACTATCCCTGTTGTAGAGTTATAACCACCTGCTCAAACGCAGGTGTCAGTCCATGGAACACAATTTGTGGACCATGTTTCTAGAATGTGTAGGGACAGGACCATTAATGTCTCAACCAGCAAAACAACTGTAGACACCAACCTTGAGGAACTTGCTGACATCCTCATCATCTACGCACTTCAATTTTTCCCTACCCTTTCCATTCAACTATTGACAGCTATTTAGTTATTATTAATTATTCCCTTTCCCTGCATTATCTTTTCCTCTTACTCTTCCTCTTCCTCCTCCTCCTCCTCTTCTTCCTCCTCCTCTTTTCAGACAGGATACCTTGTAGCCCAGGATGTCCTTGAACATGTGTTGCAAATAAGGGTGACCTTGAACTCCTGATTCTTTTGTCTCTACCTGCACATGCCAACATGCCCATTTTTCTTCTATTTTTGTTATGAAATTATTTATTAAACCACTATCCACAATACAGATGCCAGCACACATAAAATATTATTGATAATTCAAAAGGCTTATTCTTCCTAATAGAATAGATTACTCAGGTAATCCTCATTGGGTAATCACTAACTACAGAAGAGAATACATTAACCACATGTGGGGAGAAGGGAGAATTTATAAAAGGATTCATACAAATAATTATTTCTGGTGGTCCTTTTCAGTTTTGGATCACTCCACAAAATTAATTCTAATTGGGGAGAGGGAGAGAGAGAGAGAGAGAGAGAGAGAGAGAGAGAGAGAGAGAGAGAGAGAGAGAGAGAGAGAGAGAGAGAGAGAGAGAGAGAGAGAGAGAGAGAGAGAGAGAGAGAGAGAGAGAGAGAGAGAGAGAGAGAGAGAGAGAGAGAGAGGAAAAGAGAGAAAGAAAGAAAAAGAAAGGAAGGAAGGAAGGGACAAAGAAAGGGAGAGAGAGAACCCTCAACCCAAAAGGAAGAAAAATTGACAACCATCACTGGAGGTCTTCGCATCTTAAACATTTTCACAAATAGGATACTATTCCACTGTGAAATGAACCCACAAAAATTTATTTGGAATGTTCTCAACTGTGATGAGGAAACACTTTTAAGTGCAGGTATTTACTCTGGTGGATGAACCACTTCCCAGTCACCTTCACCAAAAACCACCACTAGGTAGAGCAGAAGACAGGTAAATTAAGGGAAAAAAAACATGCTTGTTTTTCTAAAGACTAAAAGCCAGATTTTCCTTTAAAAGTCATGACCCAAAAGGAAGATTGTAAACAGGTAGATAGATTGATGACAGTATTCTCCAAAAGTTGAAGTTCTATGGATCACAGCTTTACCACCTGCTCAATGTGTCTCTAACAGATCAATGGCATGGCTTGCACAGTTTACATGATTACTCCGGATACAATTTGCTAATCTATCGCCTCTTACACAGGAAGTCACTTTTATTAAAGCAAAAAGATTTGAAAGCCATGTCTTCTTTTGTGTAGATGGCATTTTGGTGGGCCAGTATAGATACCAGAGCCATTTCACATTTGTCTCTATTATGAATAACAGAAACTTTGTCTAAGCAGATTACCCACTAAGAACTCCTTGTAAAGAAAGCCCTGGCTGCTGTTTACACTTACTGAAAAGTCTTTAGAGCTAGCCGCTAGCTTTCATACTTTTATTCATTAATGTGTTTGCATTAAGGGATGAAAATGGTGCATTAATAAAGTTACAGTGATAAAATACAGGCTGGATCCATTTGTTTGATGCCATTTAAAACATTGTCAGAATGGTTTTCATGTTCATTTTGAGTGTTTCCTTTCCTGTCTATCCAGCATCACTTAGAGAAGTGTCAGCAAGTACAAAATAATCAAGAATGTCACAAACATTAGGGAGTACTTCAAAAACGTGGTCATCTCTACCCAGGGGGAAAGAATCAAGATTAAACAACGATAAGACTTTTATCTTTTTTAAAAATAACTCACATGGACAGACAAGATGTCTTTTACTTGTCATTCCTGCTTGTAAAGCCTGATATCCTGGTTTTGATTCTCCAGTTCCCAGGTTGTCAGATGCACAAAGCAGCTCAGGCATCTGGGGTTCTTTTGCAGTGGCAAGAGGCCCTGGCATACCTATTTCCTATCTCTCATTCTCTCTTTCCCC
The DNA here is from genome assembly GCA_004024765.1 of Zapus hudsonius. Classification (NCBI taxonomy): domain Eukaryota; kingdom Metazoa; phylum Chordata; class Mammalia; order Rodentia; family Dipodidae; genus Zapus; species Zapus hudsonius. The sequence continues at coordinate 23,646 of PVHP010027709.1, forward strand.
CATACTCTCTTCCTCCTTGCAAATAAAA